>CAUYON010135415.1:0-16692 GCA_963573935.1 Arctocebus calabarensis | reverse complement strand
TGTGAAGTGAAGGAGACACCAAGGCACAGGTGTCTCCTCAGCAGTTGTCCAGGCTTTTTGGCAATTGGAGCCTCTGGTGGAGGTTGGAGGTCCCCCTCCTTGCCTGTCATCCAGCCCGCTGGCTCTTCAGCTGGCTGCCACAGCACCGACACCGCCAAGGAGAAGGCAGAAGGTCCGCCAGCCCCGCTGAGCTGGCTAGGGCGCCAATTGTCCTGCATCAATTCTCCCTCTCTGAGTAGAAACTCCAACTGTCGTGGCATTTTCTTAATCACTATATGAAGACATTTGTATTCTGCATTTGGTAAGTTTCACCTGTACCCTTCTAAGATGCACCATAGGTGTTATCCCACCAATCGCCCTCCCTCCACCCATTCTCCCCCCTCCCGTCCCCTCCCTTGCCCTTTCCCCCATATTCTTGGAAAACATTTTTTAATTCTGCCAAATGAATCCACTTAAAACAAAACCTTTCCACACAATCGAGGCTTCACTGACAATTTGGTAAAGGACAGAAAGGAGAGGCTTTACATTTTGTACTCAAAATAAGCCCAAAGCATCTAATCTTAGTTCTCTTCCCCAAGACCTTCTTCAATCTCCTTTTCTTTCCCTTTCCTTAGCAGTATCCAGCCTGGTTGGGTCTTTTCTTCATTATGCAGAATAATTCCGTCCTGGAGTTTCTACTTCCAATTTCATACTTGGTGCTTGGCAAAACAATAGCTATCCATCCTTCCTCCCCACCCAGTTAACAGGATTAGTTTCCTGTGACAGTGTTTCACAGATTGTTTCCTAATATGAGAATATTCTTGTGGTCCCATCAGCTACTCCAAGTCTTCTCCCAAAAGTCAGACAGGGGGATTAATTTTTCTGCTTCTCATTGTAGTTGTGATATACCATAACTGAGAAAATACGGAGAGCAGTGACAGAACATATGAGGGGCATCTGACTTCCATTTCAGGGTCCTGCAAGGAGGAAGCCACAATCTTATCTCAAACCTGGGTAGAATTTGCTGATGAGTGGGCAAAGGGGATAGAGCAGGGGCTGTTGTTTGGCAGAGGAAAAGCAGAGAGTGTGGCTCACAAAGGCAGAGCAAAATCCTGGTGGCAAATCACACATTAACACAAAACAGTGAGGAATGGAGGAAGAAAGTGTTTGGAATTTTACAAGTTTCCCATTTGCAGCTTTTTTTTTTTTCCGTAGAGTCTCACTTTATCGCCCTCGGTAGAGTGCTGTGACTCACACAGCTCACAGCAACCTCCAGCTCCTGGGCTTAGGGGATTCTCTTGTTGTAGCCTCAGTCGCGGGAGATAAGAAGATGGACCCCAATTTGATGCAATAATTGATAAAATGTATTACACCTGCAGGGGGCTGATACCACAAAGGCATGCAGCCCCAAATGCCAGGCGGGCAATCCTTTTATATTATTGTTCTTGCGTGGTCAGCAAAAGCAAGCTAGCGTCATACAGAAGCTAATCATAGCAGTTAAAGCAGGGTCGCAGGGTAGGGGTACATATTTGCTCATAAATCATAAAATATATCACAAGTTCATTACTTCATGGTTCATACATAGTTCAGGGGTACAAGGAACAGGCATAGGAATTGGGTAAGTTTCTAAGGAACTCGGGACTTTCCATCAGGGGGTATTGCACCAGGGGCTTCTTTAAATTATACCTCTCCCTTCTGTATGCTTATCTCTTCTCCCAGAATTTAGCTCCTCCGCCCTTGTGGGAGCTGGGGCTAAGACACAAAACACTTCCCCTTTGAAGGATAAAGGGTTTGTTATATTCTTTAAAGCTATGGGTTGGGGTATTAGTAGCAGGGGTAGGGGGCTTGGTGCAGGGACAGGGGGCTTGGTTATTACATGCCCATCTGTTTTTGTTTTTTTTTTAAGCAAAGCCTCACTCTTACCAAGACTAGAGTGCCATAGGATCAGGCTAGCTCATAGCAAACTCAAACTTCTGGGCTCAAACCATTCTCTTGCCTCACGCTCCAATGTACCTGGGACTAGAGATGTACAGCCCCACCTTAAACTAATGTTTCTTTCTATCTTTAGTAGAGCTTGGTTTCCCTCTCATTCAAGTTTATGTCTTGAACATAGAGCAGTCCTCTTACCATAGCCTCTAAGAGTGAGTTTATAGAGTGGATTATAGGTGTGACCCACCACACCCAGCCATTTTTTCATGACCTTTATCTGCACACACATGTCTACGTAACTTCCCCTTCTTAAAGAATTGGTCCTATTGGATTAGAGTTTCATTGCCATGGACCTATTTAACTTTAATTATGCCTACTAAATATTGAAGGTTCCAATGCATCTTTTCTTTCTTATACTAAGTACAATCTGACAATCATTCCTTTTAATATTACTCATCACTTAATATTTATCTGGCCCAGACCAACAAGTTCACATTTGCTGGCACCAGAAAAAGGGCTTGATTTATCTTGGACTATTATCTTTATTTGAATTGTATAATCAACCTGATATTAATGAACATACAGGAGAATTCAATGTTGCTTGCCCTGCAGATAGACTTTTACTGAAACAACCATGATTGTTAATAAAAAAAATTTGGGTGGTGCCTGTGGCTCAAGGAGTAGGGCGCTGGCCCCAAACCAGGCCGCAGCAAAAAACTGCAAAAAAAAGATTTATTTCAGAAGACATGTCAACTGGGAGGGAGAGGCACAGATTATCTCAAATTCACCTTTCTGATTAGAAAGGTCAACGGGTTTTTATGGAGGTGAAAATGAATAATGAATAAGGAGAGTGAACTCCATTATATGTTTGGGGCGGAGTACAGGGCACTTAAGCACAGTGAGGAATCACATTAGTAAATACATCTCATAAACAAAAAATGGATAAATCCCTCCCCAGAATGAGAATTTTATTGTGATAATGAGCTAGGGCTTCATAGTGGTCCTTCTTTTACCCCCTGTGCATGCTCAGTGGCTCTTGAGCACAATCTGTGCTGGTGTATCGCTCATCTTGTCTTTCTCTGAACAATCAGGGAGGGTAAAGCTCTGCAGTGATCTCAGGGCTGCAAGGAGGTTCTTGTGTTCCTAGAATGAAACTCAAAAGAATTACATCAGTGGACAGAAAGTTACAAAGTTTTGCTCAGCAACAGTGTCCTGAGAGCACTCTGTCTCTTCTCTCCTTTCTCTAAGGCTGCAGTTGTTGAGCTACCAGTGCTGAGATAACACTCACTGTTTCAGTCCTGTAACATCAAGGTCCCTAAGCTGCCTGCTTCAGTCATAACATGAACACTGAAAACCCCTTTGGAATATGAGGGTACAAAGACACTTGAGAATTATAAAATGTTAGTTATAAAGCTAGTGCCACTAACAACTTCTAACAACCACCACAGGGTCCACTCTGGTCTGGACCATCATAGTTCCCACAGTGATGCCTGCATCAGCCTCCTGGCTGGGCTTCTATTGGTTTTTATTTCTACATTTACTTTACTTCCTACTTACTAATGCCATTACCCCAAGTTTGACCAAGTGTGGTGACTCATACTTGTAATCCTAGCACTCTGGGAAGCCAGGATGGGTGTATTGCTTGCGTTCAGGAGTTTGAGACCAGCCTGAGAAAAAAGGAGACATCATCTCTACTAAAAAAAGGAGATTAGCTAGGCATTGTGGTGGTCCTATTGGATTAGAGTTTCATCACCATGGACCTCTTTAACTTTATTTTTTGACACAGAGTCTCACTTTGTCACCCTTGGTAGAGTGCCATGGCATAACAGCTCACAGCTACCTCAAACTCCTGGGCTAAAGTGATCCTCTTGACTCAGCCTCCCAAGTCTGGGACAAAATGCTCCAGCCACAATGCCCCGCTATTTTTCTAGAGACTGGGTCTTTTTTTTTTTTTTTGACACAGAGCCTCAAGCTGTCACCCTGGATAAAGTGCTGTGGCATCACAGCTCACAGCAACCTCCAACTCCTGGGCTCAAGAGAGTCTCCTGCCTCTGCCTCCCAAGTAGCTGGGACTACAGGCACCAGCCACAACGTCCGGCCATTTTTTGGATGTAGCCGTCATCCGGCCCGGGCTGGATTCGAACCTGCCAGCTCAGGTGTACGTGGCTTGAGCCACATGTGCCAAGCCAAGAGACGGGGTCTTGCTGTGGATCAGGCTGGTCTCAAACCTGTGAGATGGGGCAATCCACCTGCCTCAGCCACCCACATGCTGGGATTACAGGTGTGAGTCACCCTGTCCAGCCTCAGATACCTTTTTTATATTTTTTTATTGTCTATCCAGTAGAGCTAAAATTAGACATTATACTCTCCTCCTCTTCTGAGAAATGAGCCAAATTATTATTATTCTGTTATACACATTATTTTCAATTCTATGTGGTTTTTTTTCCTATCTTGTGCTTTTTCAGAATAAAGTGTTTTGGATTATTTGTGTGTACCTATGATATTTTTATAAATAATCAAGGTCTAGGAAATTTTATCTCCAGTAAACACCTTCAATTTTGTGACTTTAAATTTCTAGGCTAAATATTGTTTTTATGTAATGCAAGAGGTGGCTCATGTAAGTTTTATGGTTGTTGTAGAAGCTTAGAATTTTAATCACAAAAATTAATATAAACATGTTTTAGTATCTCATAAAGAAATTATTGGGGGTGAAATAGTGGCTCATGCCTGTAATCCTAGAACTCTGGGAGTCTGAGGCTGGTGGATCATCTGAGCTTAGAAGTTCAAGACCAGCTTAAGCAAGACAGAGACCCTGTCTCTACTAAAAATAAAAAAAACTCACTGGGCGTAGTAATGAACAGCTATAATCACGGCTATTAAAGAGGCTGAGGTACAAGGATAGCATGAGGCCAAGAGTTTGAGGTTGCTGTGAGCTATGATACCACAGCATTCTACCCAGGGTGACAGAGTAAGTTTCTGTCTAAAAAAAAAGAAAATTATTTATTTTTATTTGGTATGATAGCATTGTTTTCCATAAGAATTTTAGAAATCCTTAGATGTAGTTAGTAAAATACCTACAAATGAAATATCGTGTGGCTTGGCACCTGTGGCTCAGGGACTAGGGCACTGGCCACACACACAGAGGCTGGGGGGTGGGGTTGAACCCAATAACAACAACAATAATAACAACAACAAAAATTGATGGGCATTGTGGTGGGTGCCTGTAGTCCCAGATATTTGGGAGGCTGAAGCAAGAGAATCACTTAAGCCTAAGATTTTGAGGTTGCTGTGAGCTGTGACTCCATGGCACTCTACCAGGGGTGACATAGTAAGACTCCATCTAAAAAGAAAAGAAAAGAAAAGAAAAAAGAAAATGAAAGGAAATAATGTGATCTGTTATATTTACTTTATATAACTAGGGTGACTGAAGTTGGTTTTTCCATGTAAAGGTGAGATAATAAAAATGTTGGAAGCATCTTGACTGGTAGTACTTATGATGGGTTTCCTTATATAAATATTTCCACTATTGTGCAAATGTGTGCATGTTTATCATAATGCTTAAAGAAAATAAAATATTTTAATAAAAATGCATAACATACTGTTCATTACCCTTTTTTTCATTAAATTTTTTTTTCCTGCATATTATAATAGCTAATTTTGAGGTTTGTGACCAGATCTGGGTGTGACAATTGTAGGTGAATGAGTAGCAGCCAGTTTGGCATTACAGTTGGGAAGAGAACACTCTAAATGTCTCTCCAAGTGTGTGGACAGTGACATTTCCAAAAGTATTTGTGCAGGATTGTCTATGTGGGTGGTACTGAGAAATGTCATTCTGACCTTGATGACACTACTATATTTTCCTAACAGTCTGTGGCTTAGAGCAGGGTGTCTTCTAGAAGTTAAAGTAGAAGGAGCCCTGTGATGTGCCAGGCCCACACCCAGGTGCTGAGTCCTGCATAGCTGCCACTTCTCCTGGCTCCACGTCTCTGGTTACCCTGCTCAACCCAAAAGTGTCTGCTGCTTGGTGCAGGTCACAGTAGGAGGAGAACCAGTGTTCATTTTGAAGACACAGGGCTTGGTAGGATGGGTTAATTAGTTGGGGATCACTAATCACTGGAGGTTGTGAATGTACTTATCCAAGTTCAGGTACCTCTCAGAAACCTACATTTTACATCCAAACTGGCCTGTCCAGTCACCGTGGTCACATGAATTAAGTGTACATCCTATACTTCCAGTGTATTTGCAGTTACTTAACCAAAACATTGGAGATCTTCCCTCTAGTAGCCCCATTAATTTTTGTTCAGTGTATGATTTCTGGCAGAGAGATGGGTCCCCACAAAGCAGTGTGTGCAAGTGTGTGTGTCTAGCATTGGACATTTCATGCTTGAAACCCCCAGCTCCCTCTTTGGGCACCGTCCCTCCCACCCTTGGTCTGAAAAGAGGTGGGGAAAGGAGTGAAAGGACCCGTTATTTCTGACAAAAAAATGTGTAGTTCAGGTGTCACTTCTCTAATGTTAGTGGAGTCAGAGCCTTGAGAGCTGCACTTCAATGTGGTGGAAACTGGCCACATGCTCTTCTGACTAGAGCTCTGCTCTACATTTACCACATAGAATGAATTTCAAAGATACAGTAGCAAAGTAATTCGTTAATATCTTTTTCCTAATCAAATAGCAAAACAATAATATTTTGGATATATTGAGTTAAATAAAAAATAACAATCAAGTTAACCTAATTATTTTTCTTTTCTTTCTTTTTTTTTTTTTTTTTTTTTTTTTTTGAGACAGACCCTCAAGCTGTCGCCCTAGGTAGAATGCTGTGGGATCGCAGCTCACAGCAACCAACTCCTGGGCTTAATAGATTCTCTTGCGTCAGCCTCCCAAGTAGCTGGGACTACAGGCACCTGCCATAACGCCCGGCTATTTTTTGGTTGTAGCCTTCATTGTTGTTCTGGAATTCGGGCCGGGCTGGATTCGAACCCGGCTGCTCAGGTGTATGTGGCTGGTGCCTTAGCTGCTTGAGCCACAGGCGCAGAGCCAAGACTTTAATTTTTTTGAACAAACGGCAATTCGTGAATAGCAGGACCCTCAGCCATGAGTTGTAATTCGAGGGCTCCTGATTGGAGGTGAAAGGTGATTGAAGGAAAGGCTTTTTTACAAGGTACATAAGGAACCAAACCAAATTCAAGAACTGATTGGGTAGGTTATTCCTTCACCTTAATTGAACTATTCAGGTGAATGTTTCCTGGTTTTGTAACCTGAGGATAATTAGAGGTTTGTGATTGGTTAAGCCTAAATTTTGTGACCTGCTAAGTTGATGTTCGGGAGCAGCAAATGATTCGTCCACTAATTGTAGCTTAGGCGTGCCGAGTGTTTTTAAAAATGGAAAAGCTTTTCCGAATAAGCATGAATATCAAGGTCCTTACATCTTAGTATTGATTGCTTCCCTCACCCACAAGGGTAGGGATGGACTCTCTAAAATTCCTTATGCAACAAAAATTTTATTAATAAGATAGAAACTGGGTGGCGCCTGTGGCTCAGCGAGTAGGGCGCCGGCCCCATATACCGTTTGGCGGGTTCAAACCCGGCCTCGGCAGAACTCCAAAAACAGAAAAATAGCTGGGCGTTGTGGCCAGCGCCTGTAGTCCCAGCTACTCGGGAGGCTGAGACAAGAGAACCGCCTAAGCCTAGGAGTTGGAGGTTGCTGTGAGCTGTGTGACACGACAGCACTCTACTGAGGGCGATAAAGTGAGACTGTCTCTACAAAAAAATAATAATAATAATATAAAAATAATATAGAAACTGTTGCCTTCTATTGCTTTCCAGTTACCACCTTCCTAGTGCAGTTGGAAAATCCAGTCATTCTAGGAGGATGATTTTTTTCCTCAACAAAATTTCTGTCTCAAATTCATTGAAATTCCTAAAAGAATCTTTGGCAAAATAGTTTATTTCCCCTGGTCCATTCATTTTCTAATCACTTTTTGGCCATCAGGAGAATGGTGTGTATCCCCATCTCTTCAATTATGAAAAAGTCTAACCTTCTGTACCCCAGGGGGAGGTTGGCCTAATCTCTCAGTGATTTCTCCACACAGGGAGTACATTAATGATTTTTTTCTATGCCTTTTCTCTTTTGAATATGCCATTTGTGTTAAAGGGAAGGGTCCCCCTTGGCCCTTTCATTAGTGCAGTGGTTCTCAATCTGTGAGTTGTGACCCCTTTGTTCCATTTGTAACAACATGGGAAGGTTGAGAACCACTGCATTAGTGAGAAGTGTGAAAAAGCCCAGTTGTTCATTTGGTCCTGCACGTGGGATGGGAAAATCTCTCTAGGGCAAGCTTAGAATATAAGGTGCTCATTTATTTGATATTAAAGGGAAGAAAATGGGGGGAAAATGTGAGAAAGACAGATGAGAACAAGTATTGAGTGAAGGGAAGATGGGAAAGGAAAGTAGGGAGACAGTTGATTATCTCAACGAAGGAAAGGAAGAACGGTCAGGGTGAGGTATGGTGGGTTGCAGAATTTAGTCGGGGGTAGGGAGGTAATTACAGCTGAATTCACAAGGTATTGTGAATGTGAACGCTGTGTTCTTTTTGCTCAAGAGAGTCTGAATGCAGATGTTTTCCTGGTGTTGCCAATGCTCTGACCTGATTGTACTGCTGCATAGTTCTATCTGGGCCATTTAGGCTTACAAGAAAAAATTCTAAAAGACAAAGGAGCCCAGGAAATGTAAAAAGAAAGAATTGACTTTCCTTTGTATTTGTTGGGTTCCTGGTTGGTTTCCCAACCAGAAATGCAGAGGGGGTGGGGGTGCCATTGGACTGAGAGTTTTTTTGGTGTTTTGTTTTGTTTCGTTTTGAGTGAGAGTCTCCCTATGTTTCCTTGGGGAGAGTACCCTGGCATTCTAGCTCACAACAACTTCAAACTTTTGGTCTTGAGCCATCTTCTTGCCTTAGCCTTCAGAGTAGCTGGGACTATGGACATGTACCAAAATACCTGGCTAGTTTTTCTGTTTTAAGTAAAGACTGGGTCTTATTCTTGCTCTGGCTGGTCTTGAACTCCTGATCTCAAGGGAACCACCCTCCCTTGACCTCATAAGAGTTCTAGGAATACATGAGTGAGCCATGGTGCCCAGCTTAAGCTAAGGAAGTTTGGAAAATCTTGTTGAGAAACTATGAGCTAAAAGAATATAATTGAGAATTGATAATGATGGTTTAATATTGTGAATCCTGTCCTGTGTACTGGTTCACTCCTGCAATCCTAGCCCTCTTAGGTAAGTTGATTGCTTGAGCTCTGTAGTTGCAGACAATCCTGAGAAAGAGTGACAACCCACCTCCTCCACAAATAAAAATACTAGTTGGGCCTTGTGGTGGACACTGTAGTCGCAGCTGCTTAGTAAACTGAGGTTAAAAAAAAAAATCTCATGTGCCCAAGAGTTTGAGGTTGCTCTCTAGCCTACGGCAACAGAGTGAGACTCTTTCTTAAAAAGAAAGAAAATTGAAACATTGGAATTATTCATTCAGCTGTTTTGTTTTTTTTTTTCTTGTGAACTAAAGTAACTCTGAATGCTCTCCTGTCAGTGACTGACTGGACACCCTCTTGGCCTAGAGGATTCCTAAAACTGAGTTGCTAGCCAGGGGCAGGAGAAAAGATTTGCCCCTTCGTGTCCCCCTTCTTGAAGTCCTTTGTGACTCATTAACAAGCCTAAGGCTATGCAAGACCACAGGTCCTTAATATACATAACAAACCAATTGTGTTCCTCGGGCCTTTTGTCTTTCCTTAACTTACCAGGTGTCAGAAGCATTCCTTTTCACTGACTCCTAGTCTTTTTTTGTTTGTTTTTAATTAAATCATGGCTGTGTACATTACTGCATTTATGGAGTACAATATGCTGCTTTATATACAATTTGAAGTCTTTTTAAAAAGAACTTACCTGTTTCAGTCAATTGTCAGCTAAGGAATCATTAAACCCAACTACAACCTGTAAGTGTCCCCTTCAGGATGGTTCACCATTTTGGGATGAAACCAAGGTTTTTTTTTCAAGTATTGATTTCTGACCTTACCTATAATCCTTGTCTCCCTACAATATGTAAAACCAAAGTGTAACCCCACCACCTCCAGTCCGTTTGCCTTAGGTTTCTTGGGTGTGGCTCCAGGTCATGCTCCTCAAATTTGGCTTAGAATAAACCTCCTTTAGCATGAAATAATTAGACAAATGATTAGGTTCCATTGTTTGTGTTTGTGTGGTCAAATACCTATTGTGGATGTGCCCCTCACATAGCAGTTGTGCCACGTACCCTTCCACTATGCCCCTTTGCTGAGTGCACATCAATCCCCTTTCCTTCTCCCCTCTAATTTTTTTTTTATTATTTCACTGTACAGACCGATCTCTTACCATTAGTAATTTATAATGAAAGAGGATATCCAGAAAAAATAAAGTCTTAAAAAAAAAAGGCTTTGGGGCTGCTCAAAGGAGTAGGGCTCTGGCCCCATAATGCGGGAGGTGGCAGGTTGCCCCAGCCAAAAATGCAAAAAAAAAAAAAAAAGGCTTCAGCCATGTGTGTTGCCTCACACCTGTAATCCTCACACTCTGAGGGGCCAAATGTGGTGGATTGCTTGGGATCAGCAAGCAATCTTCTGAGACCAATCTCAGAAGAGTGAGACCCGTCTCTAAGAAATCTAACCAAGCATTATGGTGGGTGCCTGTAGTCCCAGCAACTCAAGACAAAAAGACCTAGTGAGCCCAAGAGCTTGAGGTTGTGGTCAGCTATGATGGCCACAGCACTCTGCCGAGGGTTACATAGTGAGACTTTGTCTCCAAAAAGATAAATAAATGTTAAGCACAAGGGACTCCGTGCTGTTTGCCTTCTCTGGCTGAGTGTTACTATGGTCTAGGAGAAGTAACATCAGCAATATGTAAAATTGGAAGCCACTTCATATGTTGCAGGAAGACAAGGCCCAACGGAGAGAAAGAGCATCCAAACACCATGTTTATAAGAGGAAGGGCTTTATTCACCAGCTGGGAGCTAAAGGCATAGAAGAATTCCAAATGGCCACGCTCCCAGTCTAGCTTGATCTGTGCCTTTTTATCGACAGTCAAAAAGTTCTACCCCACAGGTACCCTTCTCATTGACCAGTTTGAATTAAGCGGGAGATGCTAGTCCAGCCCCCACAGAACTACAGGATTTCACAGAACTTGGAAATTTCCAAGTTCCAGGAAGTTAAGTTTACAAATTCCTAAGGGTTGAGTCACCATGGAGAGGACTCTGCAAGTGTATCCTTGTGGTCTCCTTGACAAGACCTGTTCTTCCAGACCTCACCCTTCTCGGGTATCCTCTCTCACATACACCCAATGAAAACCTGAAAAATCTTAGGCAAACCCCAGGTTTACTAATCATACCTGAAGCCAACTTTAATATACAAGAGTTGGAAGAAAAAGCAGTTTATTCAAGAGCAACATGAGGTTGGCTAATGTTGGAAAGACCACCTCATGTTCCTCAGCTGACCAAAAGGTGATGAAAGGGGAAAGGAGCTTGGAAAACTATGTGCAGGAGCTTTCTATGTGTAGGTCCCCCTGGCTTGTTGCAATGGTTTCTTGCCATCTGGCAGTCTTGGTGACATCAGCTGGGTCACAACAGAAATAGAGGTTAAGGCTCAGCGCCTGTGGCTCAACGAGCTAAGGCGCCAGCCATGTACACCTGAGCTGGAGGGTTTGAATCCAGCCCAGGCCCGCCAAACAACAATGCTGGCTGCAACCAAAAAAAAAAAATGGTTGGGCGTTGTGGCGGGCGCCTGTGGTCCCAGCTACTTGGGAGGCAGAGGCAAGAGACTCGCAAAAACCCAGGAATTGGAGGTTGCTGTGAGCTAGAATGCCACAGCACTCTAAACAGGGTGACATCTTGAGGCTCTTTCTCAAAAAAAAAAAAAAAAAGAAAGAAAAGAAATAGAGGCTAAGTGCTCAGCATTTTACTTGGGAATTCTGAAATCTTGGTTCTATGGTTAATGGCTGAAAAACATGTTCCTGGAATTTTTTTTTTTTTTTTTGAGACAGAGCCTCAAGCTGTCACTGTGGCATCACAGCTCACAGGAACCTCCAATTCCTGGGCTCAAGCGAGTCTCCTGCCTCTGCCTCCCAAGTAGCTTGGACTACAGGCGCCTACCACAATGCCCGGCCATTTTTTCATTGCAGCCGTCATTGTTGTTTGGTGGGCCCGGGCTGGATTCGAACCTGTCAGTTCAGGTGTTCGTGGCTGGCGCCTTAGCCTGTTGAGCCACAGGCACCGAGCCCTGAAATTTTTAAACAGGGACATAAATAGCCATTGTAAAAAAGTGACTATTGGCCTCAAGATAGAGTAATTGCTGCTCTTGCAGGATTACATACTCACATGGGCCCAAGATACCAAATGCCTTGTGTGTGTATTAAAGCCTGGGAGCTGATGCTTAGTTACGTGGTTCTCCGCCCAGGCTTCCAGGTAGGATTCCATGGCCAGTTTGAAGAAATGCATCATCTGTGATTCCACCTTCTCACAGATTCTATTAGTCTGGGTTGTGACATCCACATGGTTTTAATTAATGACACCCATGAGATGCTAAGGTTAGGCCAGTGTCAAGCACGAGAGTTTTAAAATGTGTTGAGCCTTTTTTCCCAAGGGAGGTCACAGGGCCTGCCCTGCTTGTGGTTCATGAGGACAGAACAGCACCACCAACATTCTATTGCCATAGCTGAAATTGCTAGCAGGGGAGGGCACCTGAGGACAAGAAATATGAAACTCACACTTTGGTCTTTTATGTGGAAGCTCCTGACTGTCTCCTGTGATAAAGAACAGGAAAGGGTAGAGATACATATATATTTCTTTTGCTTCAAGGTTTCTCTGCCTATGGATGTGGTGGGAGCAGATGAAGGGGTTGTGCTGATGCCTTTAAAGCCATATTATCAGATGCAGGTGGAATATATATCCAGGTAATCTCACCTGATAAGGAAATCAAGGGCAGGCAGGGAAAGAAAGAAATGGTTACTTCTCAGTTAAGTGGTTCTTAATATGGGGCTGTGACTGCTTTTTCTCCTGCAATATCAGATGTGTTTTTTGTTTTTGTTTTTTCCTCAGACAGAGTCTCAAGCTATCAGCCTGAGTACAGTTCATGGCGTCATAGCTCACAGCAATCTCCAACTCGGCCTCAAGCAATCCTCTTCCCTCAGTTTTTCTATTTTTAGTAGAGGCGGGGGTCTCGCTTTTTCTCAGGCTGGTGTCAAATTCATGAGCTCAAGCATTCCACCTGCCTCAGCCTCCCAGAGTGCTTAGGATCACAGGTGTGAGCCACCGGGCTGGGCCAATATCACGAGTTTAGAAGTTGGAAACCTTTATTTCTCTATTTGTGATGTTCCTGCCTAATGAGCTTGTTCCAAATACACTTTCCCCCTTTTCTTGTAATAGTTAAGAGGCTGTGAGAAATCCTTCTCTTCATTCTATGAAGATTCCCATATGCCCTGCAAAATGTTCATCACAAATTTGTGTTTTTTAAAAATTATGTTCTATAATTCTGCAAATGTTCCCGTTGTGCTTATTTTAAATGGAAACACATGGATCCCCAAATTACCCAGTATAGTTGATTTTGGGTCATTGGCTATTACCAAAGAAGGGGACTATGTACTGTTCACTTTCAATCCAGAAGTTCCATCAGTGCTGTGTAAAATGAGATGAAGCACTTGCACTTTTACAGAAGATTGCATTAACTGCCTAAAGTACCTCGAAGTTTTGAAAAGCAAAATAATTAGAAAAGCCCAGGGCAGTGCCTATGGCTCAAAGGGGTAGGGCGTGGGCCCCGTATGCCAGAGGTGGTGGGATCAAATCCAGCCCCGGCCAAAAACTGCAAAAAATGAAAAAGAAAAAGAAAAGCCTTGTTTTTCTAAGATGCTAAAGAGGAATTTTTTTTTTTTTTTTTGAGACAGAGCTCAAGCTGTCACTTGCCCTGGGTAGGATGCTGTGGCATCACAGCTCACAGCAACCTCCAACTCCTGGGCTTAAGCCATTCTTTTGCCTCAGCCTCCCTAGTAGGGACTACAGGCACCTGCCACAACGCCTGGCTATTTTTTGGTTGTAGTTGTTCTTGCTGTTTGGCAGGCCTGGGCTAATAATAACTGGCCAGTTCTAGTGTACGTGGCTGGCGCCTTAGCTGCTTGAGCTACAGGCGATGAGCATAAAGAATTTTTAAAGATAGCATTAGAGAGTAGGAGATAGGGAAGATATATGTACCTTCAACTTTGAAAACAAAATTTTTTAACTGTCTTTTATCAGAATATAATTAAGTACTTTGGAGAGAGTATCAACTCATATTCATAACCCAAAACCTGTATAGAGGTGGTGCCCCCTTCTTATGTTCTCTTTTATACCTTGCTTGGAAAATAAAGGCTCGACCTGTTGTTTACTGGGTCAAAATTCAACTGGGATAAATCCAGTCTAACGTGTGACAAAATATTACCATGGGACAGAAACGTTGGCACCTCTGTTGAGCTTGTTGGAAATTAAAAAATTAAGCTTCACTGAGTATCTTCTGAATAAAAATCTGCATTTGGATAAGGTCTCCAGGTCATTCTTACACATGTTAAAATCTTAGGGCTTCCAATTAGCTCCCCAGGATATTTTCATTTAAGAAATATGCACAGGTTCGGCGCCCGTTGTTCAGTGGTTAGAGTGCCAGCCACATGCACTGGCTGGTGGGTTGGAACCTGGCCTGAGCCTGCTAAACAAACAACAACAAAAAAAATAGTCGGACATGTGGGGGCACCTGTCTTCCCAGCTACAAGGGAGGTTGAGTCAAGAGAATCTCTTGAGTCTAAGAGTTTGAGGTCGCTTTGAGCTGTGTCGCCATGGCACTCTACCAAGGGCAACATATTGAGATTCTGTCTCAAAAAAAAGAAATATGCATATGATGTAAGTAAGGCACAGAAATACACATGCCTATATTGGTGGCTTTATTTTTTCACTGTAACCTAAAAAATCACAGTATCTACACTGGGATTGTGGATGTTATCCCATCCTCTTTCCTCAGAGTTAGAGAGCACATGAGGGAATATCTCTCTGCTTTACTTATTGCATAATACCATTCAGTCTTGTAAGTCCAAAAAAGTTCTCACCCACTCATTGATGTAAAAATGAAATTAAATCTTTTTCATTTTTTTAAAATCAGGAACAGTTGACATTCAGAGATGTGTCTATAGAGGTCTCTATGGATGAGTGGGCCTACCTGGACCCTGCTCAGCAGCATTTGTATAAGGATGTCATGTTAGAGACCTACAGACACCTGGTCTTCCTTGGTGAGGATAACTTACATACACAGTTCCTACTGTACACTGAGCATTTCATATTGCTTCTTTGTAGATGAGTTTTGTGGAATTTCTTCATTGACTGTATTAGTTTTCAGATTGTTGTTTCTAAGAAAAACTTGAGTTCTTGGTATAGAAATGAAAATACTTAAGATGTTTGTCTTACTGCATTGATGGTAACTTCCAAAATTTAGAGACTTAGAATTGTTTAAGTCTAGTTTCTAGCATACCAAGTTCTATTTCGGTAGTACTGGGTAGTGGAGCATTGTACATGATTTTTTTTTTTGAGACAAAATCTCACCATGTTGCCCTCAGCAGGGTGTGGTGGCGTCACAGCTCACAGCAATCTCAAACTCTTGGGCTTAAGTGATTCTCCTGCCTCAGCCTCCCAAGTAGCTGAAACAATAGGCCCCCACCACAATATCAAGCTGTTTTTTTGTTGCAGTTGTCATTGTTGTTTTAGCTGGCCTGGGCCAGGTTTGAACCTGCCAGCCTTGGTATATATGGTTGGTGCCCTACTCACTGAGCTACAGGCATTGCCCCTTTCAATGCTTTCTAAATATTCTAAAGTTTCTGTTAGAAATGTTTATTTTGGGGCTCGGCGCCTGTGGCTCAGCGGGCTAAGGCGCCAGCCACGTACACCTGAGCTGGCGGGTTCGAATCCAGCCCGGGCCTGCCAGATAACAATGACGGCTGCAACCAAAAAATGGCCGGGCGTTGTGGCGGGCGCCTGTGGTCCCAGCTACTTGGGAGGCGGAGGCGGGAGACTCGCTTGAGCCCAGGAATTGGAGGTTGCTGTGAGCTATAATGCCACGGCACTCTATCCAGGGTGACAGCTTGAGGCTCTGTCCCCCCCCCCAAAAAAAAAAGAAATGTTTATTTTTGTTTGTTTGTTTTTGGAGACAGAGTCTCACTATGTCACCCTTAGCAGAGTATCCTGCTCACAATAGGCTCAAACACAACAACCTCAAACTCTTGGGCTTAAGTGATTCTCTTGCCTTAGCCTCTCTAGTAGCTGGGACTACAGGCACCCTGCCCCCCCACCCCAGTTATTTTTTTGTTGCAGTTATCATTGTTGTTTAGCAGGACTAGGGCTGGGTTCAAGCCTGCCTTGGTGTATGTGGACGGTGCCCTCCCCACTGAGTTACTGGTGCCGCCAAAACTTCTACTTTTAGATTATTCTTTAAAGATTTCTAAAATGTTGTGTTCTCTACTTTAGGAAGGTACTAGATTGGTAATTGGAGAAGCCCAACAAGAGTCATGTCATTTTTTCTAATAAAACAGGGCGGGCTTGCGGGCGCCTGAGGGACCAGCCATGTACACCTGAGCTGGCGGGTTCAAATCCAGCCTGGGCCCACCAAACAACAATGATAGCTGCAACCAAAAAATGGCCGGGTGTTGTGACGGGCATCTGTAGTCCTAGCTACTTGGGAGTTGGAGGCAGGAGACTCACTTGAGCCCAGGAGTTGG
>CAUYON010135413.1:0-13460 GCA_963573935.1 Arctocebus calabarensis | reverse complement strand
ATATAGTGATCAAGAAAATGCCATGAAGGCTATCTGTAACAGTACGATGAAAACATTTCTGAATGTATATGAATCATGCCCTATGATTGCACCAATGTACAGAATTATGATTCAATAAAATTATAAAAAAAAAAAAAAATTCCACAAACTGAGTGTAGACAACAGAAATTTATTTCTCACAGTTCTGGGGGCTGGAAAATGCGGCATCAAGATGCCAGGAGATTTGGGTGGTGTGGAGGGGCCTCCCTGGGCTCCTGGATGGCAGAGACACCCGGGGGCTGCTCTATAGGGCACAAATCCCATCTGAAGGTGCTTCCCTCAGGACCTCATCAGCTCCCCACAGGGCCTAACTCTCAATACCTTCACCTGCAAGGGAGGTCAGGACCTCAGTACGTGAATTTTAAGGCTGCACAAATATTCAGACATTAGTAACTTAACAGAGAAATTACTAAAAACATCCCAATCGTGATCCCACATAGGATTAGAATCATTTTTCTAAAACTCAGGGAAAATGTAGGACCTTGGATATGTACTTGGGAATCTTCAGCACAGAGGCTTTATTTAGAGCCAGAGTTGGATATTATTTAGAAAATACATGGAAATAGGTCATTTGTATGGATTGGTCCCTGATTCAATCCATTTTTTAAAAAGGCAAGAAGAAGCTGAAAAGCAAAGAAAAAGAGTAAATAACATTTATGGAGGTAAGAATAGGTTGTTCCCAGCAGAAGAATGAAAACATTTCAACCATACTAAAAGCTGATAAAAAAAAATCAGGAAAGGTGGGGCGGCACCTGTGGCTCACAGGAGTAGGGCACCAGCCCTGTATACTGGAGGTGGTGGGTTCAAACCCGGCCCTGGCCAAAAACTGAAATGACAAAATAAATAAAAAATCAGGAAAGGTGAAGATTGATAAAATACTGTGATTTTGACCATATGAAGATTCTAATTACTTTTGAAAGTACCTTTTTTAGTAAATAACTGGGAGAGTAGTTCAAAATGAAAACAGGAGAGATAGGTTTAATATGCCAAGAATTCACAATTATTTTGAGTTTTTTGATAAAGAAGAAAGGAGAGAATAGGTCATAGTTAGTGGGGAGCACGAGGTTCCAATATATTTTATTTTTGTCATTCTTTTTTAAAAAAATACAGTTATATTACAGTATGACATATACCAGGACTTATTATCTATATCTCTACCTAAATCTATACATATCTGTCAACAATTATATACTCACATAGAAAAAATAATAAATGATTGGGAATCTGAGAATGCTCAGAAAATTATAAAAATCTTAAGAGTTAATCCATCACTTAAGCAAGAAGGGAGAAAATATAATGGTTTTGGCCTTATATAGGAATAAGAAAAGTTTTATTAATTTTCTTTTTCTTTTTAACAAGTGAACAGTTTATTAAGAATTAAACAAAGGTATGATGTGATACAGTACAAGCAAGACAGTCAAGATAGGTGTAATAGTACCACTCACACAAAAACTTAAATTTCACCTCACACACACACACACAAAAATCACAAGACAAAAGAGAAAGCAATTTCATTGCTATAAAGTAAAATATTTCATACAAAATATTAACTCTGTCCCCCCAAAGTCCACCCTCCCAACAAACAAAAAACTATCTGGGAATACTGCTATGCTAACATATTAACCAGAGTATAATTATTTTCTTTTTTTAATGTTTAATATTTTAATAATTGGGTACATTCATAGGATCCAATGTGTTTTGAGATACATTTATGTGACATGATTACTTAAGACTAATTAGCCAATTCGTCACCTCACATTCTTATTCTCATTGTGAAAACATTTAAAATCTATTCTTTTCACGATTTTGAATTATGCAAGACATGGTTAGTTCTTATACTCACCATTCTGTAGCAGATCACTAAATCTTATTCCTCCTCTCAACCTAAATTTCGACCCTTTGATCACTGTCTTTCTTTGCCCCTTACTGCTCCCTCTGCCTCTGCCAGCCTCTGGCAGTCATTAATTTTTTATTGCTGTTGTAACAGATTGCCACCAATTTAGTGACTTAAGACAACACAAATTTATCTTGCAGTTCTGTTGGCCAGAAGGCTTACACAGCCCCTCTGGGTTAAAACCAAGGTGACAGCTGAGCTACTTTCCTTTCTACAGGCTCTTGGGGAAATCTGTTTCTTTGCCTTTGCTGGCATTCTGGGATCACCCACAATGGTACCGGTTGTGCCATCCTTCTCCCCTTTTCCAAATGAGCAACACATCACATGACCTAGCATGCCTCCCTCGTCACACTGTCCTTTGACTCGGATTCTGACTCCATCCTCTTCAAATTTTAAGGATTCTTGTGTTAACATCTACCCTGCTCAAACTGGTTTATAGATTTGCTTTCCAACAATTTTTTTAGTTAACCTTAATGAAGGTATTTTGCAATAACATAATTACTAAAGTTGGGAAATAGAAAACTTCTAGTGAATATACTTATACAAAAGATGTACTCATCCAAAGAGCTATTATGTTGACACGAGGCCTTTACTCTGATTTGCTAAATTATTAAAGACAAAAAAGGCTTCTGCTATGATTAAATCATATGTGAAGATTTTATTTCAACATGAGATACTAAACAAACATAAAATTGACTAATTGGTTGATCATATCAGCTGATGCAGTTGTAGGGCACAAGTGAAGATATTTAACCTTGGCCATAAGCTTGGCATTTTGCTGAAATGCCTGAGACCGTGCGTATAACCTTGCAGAATAACAGAGCTCCTGAGGAGGAAAGGACAGCCTGGGGACAAGAAGTCCTCACATAAGGCATGAGTCATTTCTCTAGTCCCATATCCTCTAAATGCCTTGCTAATTAACGGTGAGACCATCGTATTTCATGATACAACAAGCGTCTAGGGATCAGAACACCATTTTAAAGAGAGACTATTTCTTAGTTCTTATTGAGACATTAAATTCTTTATATTACTCCCTTTTATTAAATAAAGACATTATTGATATCATACAGAATGATAGTGTAAAGCTGAACTCTACTATGAGATTAGGCTCTAGCCCTCAGGGATAGATTCCATGATTCTCTAAAATTAATTTATTGTCAAAACCATAATTAATAGTTCACTAAAATCCCAGGAACCATTATAGCAATACAAGAACTCCTAAAGTTCCAACTATATGCCCATAAAATTTTGATTACTTCTTGTAATCATGCCATCTGGTGACTCAGTTACAGCTACATCTTAAAACTTATTGGGGGTTGGCTGATTTTTGAAATTTTTTTTTTTTAGGATTCTGATTCTTAAACATTTTTAGAAATAAAGATACATTTTTTTATCTTAAAAACTATAAATTAGTTGTTCCTGTATAAAAAAGTGATAATTTAGCTGTTTCCCTGAATATCAAGTACTACTATAAGTACTGCATTTAACATTTATTAAATCACTAGTGAGTTAAAAGGAAATTATACATCTAAGGTTCAAACAAGGGCATTTGGAATATTACTTCTGTCAAATCAGGTAATTGTATATGAATTTAAATCCATCTTATTTTTTAATTTTAAGCAAGCTTAAAATTTTTTACACAATCTTATATGTCTTAAAATAATAGAGAAAAAGCTGCCTTTCAAGAGACTGTGGGATCCATGTGCTGCCCAGGTCAGCCTGTTGGTGGAGCTAGTAAGTCAACAGGGTGAGCAATGAATGCAACTCTGGCCACCTCTTCAAGGGCACATCCTTAGGTCAGATGAGGATCTCAGGAGCAACCTTTGTTGAAGAAGTGTCCTGTGAAGCCCAGTGAGATAAGTCCCCTCCATGGATGCTGTGACCACCACCATCCTGAGGAGACATCTGCCATTGTCTAGTCAAGACCTGCCTTTCCTGCATTCCTAAGTGGCAGAGAAACATCTTTATGCTGTTCCAACCTGCCAGCTGCTAAGGGAAGTGCTCATCCTAGTCCATGCATCGACTCCACAAAAGGTGTCTTTGCAGCTGGTCACACCCCCAAGGACCATACAAAAGAATGGGAGCTCCTTCCAAAAGAATACAAGATGAAGACTTAAAAATAGATTATTATAAAAGAGGAAGAAAACGGCAACTGGAATAAAATTTTAAAAATTACCAAAATTTTAAAACTTCATTAAGTAATTTGGAGTACAGGACGGTCACTATAAACCTCCCTCCCTAAAAGAAAGCTTAGAAGAGTAAGTGGGAAAATGCCTCAAACCATGGGAAAAATACAAAGATAAAACAGAAAAAGAAATAAAAGCACCCCAAAATGGATAGATGGGGCCTGATTACCATTATTATAAAAAATTATCTGGGAGATTTAAGCAAAAATAATAAGATAAGAAAATAAAATACCAAGTGGAGGTGGTAAATTAGTTTTTCTAATGTTATAATTGCACACTTAAAATTTTAAAAAATGTCAAGTTCATTAAAACTAAATATTTTGTAAAACGACTAGATCTAAAATAGAAAATATATATATATATATATATTTCATCACAGTGAGAATATAAATTGTGTTATACCTGGACCTATATAAAAGCAAAACTACTGTTATAAAGATACATGCACAAATGGAAAAAAGCAAAAACGTAAATCATATTCATGTAAATTATCCCCAAAGTCTATAATTAAATTCAATGTAATTTCAGTTAAAATCCTGACAGGTTTTCCTTTTGTTTGCAGTTTGGGGCTGGGGCCGGGTTTGAATGCACCACCTCCAGTAAATGGGACTGGCACTCTCCTCCTTTGAGCTATAGGTGTCACCCAGGTTTTCCTTTTTCAATAAAAAAAAAAATCTCATTTATTCCACAGATATGTGCTGTACATCAAGGCCATGCCTGGCATTAATCTTGTCATAATGGATGGCAAAGGCCAGCAAAACAGACACAGACTCTGCCTTCATGTCATTTATATTCTACTAGGGGGGAAGTTCATTTTGAAATTACATAAGATAATATCAAGTTGGGATAAGTGCTGTGGGGAAAAATCAGGAAGACTTGCGAAATAAGTTAGATTGTTTTCAGCCATGTTGTTCAGAACCAACTCTCTGAGGAAGTACACTTAAATTAAATGTGAGTGCAGTGTGCTGAGATATTAATTTCTGTAAATACATGGAGGAAAATAATTACAAGCAGTATGTGCCAGTGTCTGAGGTAAAAATTCAGTGTGTTTGAAGAACAGCAAAGAAGAATAAGTGAAGGGAAGGGTGTCAGTGTCTGAGGTCCAAAATATAGCCAGATGCCACACCTTAGTCTTATGTAAAATGATGATGTCTTTGACATGTATCCGACTTGTGATGGAAGAATTCAGAAGTGTGACAAGTGTAAAGGTGTGTCATACACAGGTAGTTGTTGGGGATGACAGTAGAGGGCAAGAATGAAGCTGAGTAAGAACAAGAAGGCCCTTGGGCAATTCTGGGAAGAGATGAGCAGCTTCGAGTGTTGGTGACAGAGGCCGTGAAAGTAGTTTCAGGAAGTATTTAGGAAAATTTTTGAAAAGTAAAATATTTATGGTTGCAAGTAAACTGGAAAAATCAAGAATGACTTATATTTTGTATTTCCTTGTTTTCATAAACCGAGCAACTGGGTAATTGTATATTATATTAAAGGATGTGAAAACCAGGGAATATCTAGGGGAACATGAATTCAAAGAATGTCCTCGGAACCACTTTTACCAAACTAGATATCAAAACCTATTGAAAAATTAAATACTAAAATAAACATTATACTGGCATGCCAGTACCAAATAGACCAAAGAGTCACAATAAAGAATCCAGAATTTTCATTAGGTATGAAAATCTATTGCATGACAAATACAGTATTGCAAATGGCAAATGTGAAATGCATGGTGCAGTTAATTAAGTGTATGGGCAGAATTAGATATCCATCTGGATAGGTATAAATGAACACTCTCAAAACAAATTCCAGATGGTTTAATGATTTAATTAGGGATAGAAACCTTTACTAAAACTAAAAACTTAAATTTGTGTGAGAAGACAGCTTTATTTTTCTCTCATTTTGTCTCTCTCACATACAAACACACACGTGCGCACACATACACCCAGACTATTACAGTGTTACAAAGGATATTGCAGAAAATCATTTGAGAAAATAATCAGGAACATTTATTTTCAATTCACCTGACCAAAAACTGTGAAAATGTGATTTTAGTTACATGGTAAATTTAATGTTAAAATACCAATACCCTAACAGAACTATGTGCAAAGTATATAAATAAGCAATTCACAGAATTTCTATTAATCCTCTAATTACATATACTTCACCCATAAACTGAGATATTTTACTTTTTATAATTTGTTTGACAAAGGAAAATGTTGGATGGTCTGATGTGTATATGTGTGTGTATGTGTGTGTTTTTCTGGACTGGCCATCAGAGCTGCTGTTGTATGGCACACAAATACACGCAACAACAATAAGGAACCACACTCAGCAGGACACCATCATACATCAGCAAAAACATAGCTGTGAGACACAGATATACCAAGGTTATGAAATGTCCGGGAGTTGTTTGTACAGTGCTGCCATCTTAAGTTCATGGTGGCAAGTTTGTGAACCTAATTGTCAGACCTTATATAACAATAGTTATTCTGATGGTCATTTCAGAAAAAGAGTTTTAAAATTGCTTGAAGGGTGAACAAGGTGCAAATGTCAGTGCATGGCCTCCCAGGGAGAGTACTTCAAAGGTGACTATAGTGATATAAAGCAATGAGGTGTGTAGCACTTTTTCTAGGATGAGTTTGTGAATTTGTCAGACCCAGTATACATGCATATCATATATATAATATGAAAAAGGTTATATATTTCATGTATGAAATATAGATCATATTGAAAATATTACATATGTCATATATAAAATATATGTCACATACACTATATTATATGTAAAATATCACATGAGTATGTGACATATATATATTTGATATATTTATCTCATATATAAAATTGTATTTAGTGCAACTGGAAATCATTGGACAGTTATTAGTTTAATTTGGTGGAATATTATGCAACCAGTAAAAAAATTATTTTAAAGTTTCACTAATGGACCCAAGAGGGATTTTGTGGAGTGGTAGTCAATGTAAGAAGGTGGTCAACTATGGAGGTTCTACCACATATTGTACCTAACTTTTAAGTTGTTAGCGATGGACAGTCAGTGTCTTTTTAGTTATTCCATCATGGCTGAATCTAAAGTCACAAAGACATTTTTTATGATAACCATAATTTTTCCCTCCTCCATGAGTCCATCTCCATAAATAAATTAGTTTTTTTAATGATGAACATTAATGTGTAGTATATCCAAAGTTTTAAGATAAGACAATATTTCAGTATGTTTTTAAGGAAATTGAGAGCTTTGTATCTATATCTATATATATGTGTGTATATATAGATGTGTGTGTATATACACACACCCAATATCCCAAGAAAATGTGAAATATTTCCAAATAAATGGAATTAACATTCAAAAGAGGTGTTGGTACTGAAATGAATCCAGTTCACACTATCTCTATATTAAATTTTTTCTTGTCTCCTATCAAAGGCACATAGAGCGAATACTGGTTATAGTTCATGCAAGTTAAAATTATCTTTAAAATGTTAAATTATGAATAATTCACTATTAGAATAAATATAGAGTGCCTATTCTGATTTTAAAAGACATTTTAGGCAAAATAAAAAAGGCCACATCAATGATTTTAAAGAATACATATATGTATCCTAAAAATTAGTGAATAAAATCTTTCGTTCTTACTGTGATCTCAAGATAAGTAAAGTAAAACTATCATCTCCCTATAAAAAGGGGGGGAAGGAAAAGAAAGGATCAATGAATGATAACTCTCTTCAAGGCACATTTTCATTTTCTCCTAGCCTAAAAATGTCTACTTAACTTTAAAATAATGTTTTCCTCTTTTGAAAATGATAAAAATATATACTTTTTGTTCAATAGTTGTATGTATTTAGAACATTGACTCTATTAATGGAAAGAAGAGATAAATCATGTTGACAAAAGACCATCATTATCAAACACCCTAATACATTTTAAATAGATTCTACATTAATCATTTGCCTAAATCTGAATGCTCAAGTCATCATAATTTATCATAATAATTCAGTCTAAAAATAAACATCAACAGTGTGAGCTGCATTTTTATGAAAATATAGACTGAGTTTGGAAACTCTCCCATAACCCATAATGGTAAGCCTAGTTTAGCAGAGATAACCACATTTGATTCAAAGCATATCCATTGAGAGGATATTAGTCTAACCATTAGGCTAATTTTCTTAAAACAAATTGGCTAAGCATTAAGTTTGATTCAAATTACTTTGGTGATGTGTACATGACCTAGCTCACATTTTTGTGTGTGCGTGTGTGTGTGCACATGTGTAATAGATAATTAGATAATTAAATTTTACAATTTAACTGGGAATAGTCTATAAAAAGAAGACATAAACTATGCATGCTACCAAGATTTTATAATTTGGCTAAATATGGTAGGACAAATGCACCTATTTATTTTATATACCAAAGTTTGGGTTTGGTAAAAACAAAACTGCTGTGAAATAAATAATGTAAATTTTAAAAAATGCATTGTGAAAGAAGTAAGGTAAGTAAATATAAGTAAATTAAAGTATATACGTGTATGTTAAAGTCACTGATTTAGCAAGAGATTATTTTAATGATGTTTTTATTCATAAATAACTACCTTACCTTTATCAGCTATCAGAAAAGAAAATGTTAAAAAAAATAATGTGAAACAGGATTAAGGGGAATAAAGCTTCTTAGAAGAGGTAATTAGACTGTGGATAGAAATAATTGATAAGCAACTGGAAATTCAGAGTTGAGCCAAGGCAGGAAAAAATATAACGAGCAACACTTAAACAAATCATTACTTTAAAATAAAAAGGCACTCATCCTATTTCTAACAGAATAAAATGCAAGACCATGTCTGGCTACTGTCACTGGAGATATTATAATGATTATTGTACTCAAATTTTAGGCTGTCTGAGTGGATGATGTCTACTTTTCCTTTAACCCAGTTCTGTTAGATGCAAATGTAGTAGGGCAAATAATACAATAAAATAGCCTCCAATTCAATACAATTATTAAAGACAGCATATAGAGAGGAATAATAACTGTTTAGTAAGAGCAAAAGCTTTCAGCAATTGCCTCGTGTAGAGTCTAAGTCATATCTACTGTTGCACAAGGAGAGAAAGAGCAAATCAATTGCCTAAGAGCAGAATAGAGCTTCTTTTCTAGTATGTAATACTTACCACAAGAGAACTTTCTCTGGGTTGAAACATCCCTCAGTAAATTTAAAAGAACCAAATTTATCCAACTGATGTTATGCTAATACATCAGAGTAAAGTATAAAGCTGCAAATAGAAAAAAAAAAATGGGTAAATGCAAAAATAACAAAAATTGCATAGTATGCTTTCAAATAACAATGAATGAAGGAGATTTGCAAGGGAGTACTTTTAGTTATGAAGGCAATTAAAATACATATATCAAATCTTGTAGGTGGGGAAAAAACATGCTTACATGGAACTTTATAATTTTAAAATTTTATATGTAGGGCAGCACCTGTGGCTCAATGGGCAGGGTGCTGGCCCCATATACCGAGGGTGGCGGGTTTAAACCCGGCTCTAGCCATGGCAACAACAAAAAAATAGCCCGCATTGTGGCAGGCACCTGTAGTCCCAGTTACTTGGGAGGCTGATGCAATTGGAGTTTGCTGTGAGCTGTGTGATGCCATGGCACCCTACCAAGGGCGATAAAGTGAGACTATCTCTAAAAAAAAAGAAAAAATTTTATGTGTAATACAAATGAATATCTCTAATTGATTTCATATTTTACATTGAGATAAGGAAAATAAGATAAAATAAGCCCAAAAGAAAGAAAAAGAAATAATATATATAAGCAGAAACCAATGAGATACAATCCTAACTAAAAGACAGAGAAAAGCAAAAAGTAGCTTTTATGAATAATCAAAATGTATAAACCTCTAGCCAGACAAATTAACTTAAAAATTAGCAATGTCAAGAATAAAAGAAGCATCACTATAGTTTCTAAACTAATTTTAGAACAAAAAATATTATAAGTAAATTTAGAATCAAATCCATAAACAAGATAACATGTCATAATTATATGGGATTTATCCCAGGAATGAATATTTGCTTGAGATTTGAAATTCATCAATTTGTCATATTAATATTCTAGAAATAAAAACAATATAATAATCTCATTTGGGAGAATTAAATACTTTTTAACGACAAAAACTCTCATTAAATTCAAAATAGTATGAAACTCATTGAATCTGAGAGAGGGACTCTATATAAAACCTATAACTCACATTATAATGTTAAAATACTGGGTGTTTTCCCCTGACAATCATGAACAAGAAACAGACACTCATTCTCAGCCACTCTTATCATAGTTTGCATTGTTTGGGAAGTTTAAGTCCAGTATGACTTCATATATATATAAATGTAAACATTGTGTATATGTACATATGTATGTGTGTGTTTATAATTCATGAGAGTAGAGTATAAAGTGACAATAGAAAAAGAATTAGGTAAATACAAAAATAATAAAAAATTACAAGCATGCTTTCAACGAACAGTGATATACATCATCACAATCAGGGAACAAATTTTTTTTAAATGGAATTTAGAGATAAATAAGAGAAGAAAAAAAGACAAATAATAGTATAGGAAAATTGGGTAGGAAAATTTAGCAAATTGCCACAACAGATACTTATTAAACCTTCAACTCGAAGCTTGATAATTCTATTGAAGCATATCATATTATTTACAAATATCAATACACACACAAATATACCCATATATCACATAAAACAGACATATACACTGAGTTTGGAAATAAAAATATGTGTAAAATTGAAAATGCCAAGTTGATCCCTCCATTATATGTCAGCATCCACCTAATATCTGGATGCCTCAGTAAATACAGATAAATATAAGAAATTATTATCACATAGAGTCCACGGGTCATATAAAATAGGTGTTCATCATAAATAAGAGTCACTAGTAAATACAGATGAATATAAGAAATTATTATCACATATAGTCCACGGGATCATATAAAATAGACGTTCATTATAAATAAGAATCACTAGAAAAGAAGTTCCTGCAAATCAGTATGTGGTCTTCAGAAACAACTCCTCTGGCCTTTTGCTATCTTTCTCTTTTCTGCATCTAGAATTACAAGGTCAGTAACAAACACAAAAAATAATCTATATTTTTATACACTACCATCAAATAATTGAAGACAATTTAAAATTGATGCTACTGAGAACAGTATCAAAAAACATACATTGATAAACAAATTTAACAAAAGGCCTGTTGGAGTGAAAAGTACTGAAATCGAGGCTGCCTTTAAAAACTGAAAGTTACTGATGAATGAAATTAAAGCAAATCTGGCTCGGCGCCTGTGGTTCAATGGGCTAAGGCACCAGCCACGTACACCTGAGCTGGCAGGTTCAAATCTAGCCCGGGCCACCAAACAACAATGACGGCTGCAACCAAAAAATGGCCGGGTGTTGTGGCAGGCGCCTGCAGTCTCAAGCAGAGGCAGGAGACTCGCTTGAGCCCAGTAATTGGAGGTTGCTGTGAGCTGTGTTGCCAAACAACTCTATCCAGGTTGAAAGCTTTAGCCTCTGTATAAAAAAAAAAAAAAAAAAGAAATTAAAGCAAATCTAAGTCAGTGGTATAAATATTGTGCAAATAGATTGGAAGATATTGTTTCTAAGATGTCCAGTTTCCTCCAACATGTTCTATAAATTTAACTACAATTACAATTGATAACCAAATAGTCTTTTTTTTCTAGGTAGAAATCTATAAATCAATTGTAGCAAAATACCTAAAATAACTAAAGTGATCTCAAAAAATTAGAACAAATTGAAAGATTCACAGGACATGATTTCAGGGCCTCACATATACCTACATAGACGGAGTTTTGTTGTGTTTGCAAATAGATATATTCTCAAAGTACCATAAAGGAAAGTTTGAAAATCAGCCTCATAGGTAGAGTTAATTGATTTTTACTCAAGTGATCAAAGCAACTCAATGGAATAAAGGACAGTCTATTCAATACTGAGGCTGAAACAACTGGATAAACACATAGTTAAAATGTAACTCTGAACCCGTTTCTTGCACCATATAAAAAAATAACTGAAGATAAAGTGTGGACCTAAGTATAAAAATGGAATCAATAAAGATTCTTGAAGACAGTGGAAATATTTTCATGAAATTGAGAAAGGCAAAGGTTATCTTTGAGGACAAAAATCCATTAACCACAAAAGAAAAATAGATAAATAAAGTACATTTTTATAGAACCTATTTATTCTCATAAAACTTTTTTTTTTTGCAGTTTTTGCCGGGGCCAGGCTTGAACCCACTACCTGTGGTATATGGGGCTAGCACTCTACTCCTTTGAGCCACTGGCACCACCCATAAAACATTTTTAAATGATGAAGCAATCCAAAATATTAAAAAGGAGAAAATATCTATAATACATGTATCTGAGACATGCACCTAGAATATGTAAATATTTTTCATATATATATAAAGGCACAACAAAGGATAAATATATAAACATATAATTCAAACAATAACATATATGAATTACTGATATGTGCATGGAATATTGCTCATCATCATTATAATTTAGAAAACACAAATTAAAGTCAAAATAAGGTACCATTTCACAACCACTAAAATGGCTGTAATTAAAAATCCTGACAACTACAGGTATTGGAGGTATGGGTTAGGAAATAAAGTGTCTAGAAGACCTGTACATTTCTCATAGGAGTATAAAATACTAATCACTTATAAATTTAATCATATGACCCCATGACTTCACAACTTGTACATGGTATCCCAAATGTGTAAATAACAAAAATTTCCATTAACATTGTAGTCAACAATGCTGTATATTTACACAATTATATAAATAAAAAGTATGAACTGCTAGTACACACAATATTAATGAATCTGAAAACACTATGTTGAGTGAAAGAACAAACACATAAACTTGAACCCAAGAATTCAAGATTAGCCCAGACTAAATAGCAAGACCAGCCTCCACAAAACACTTAAAAAGTTAGCTGGCACCTGTAGTCGCAGCTACTTGGGAGGCTAAGGCAGGTGGATGGCTGGAGCCCAGGAGTCTGAAATTGTAGTGAGTTATTATCATAACTCACCACTGAACTCCAGCCGCTGTAACAGAGTGAGATCTTTTCTCTTAAAAACAAAGAACACCTTTAATAAGTTTCACCAGTACCCTGCTGAGATGCACTGTAGGTGTGATCTCACCAATTTCCCTCCCTCCACCCATCCTCTGGCTCCACCCTTATTAACTAATATCCTCCCAAGGATCCCACATTCTAACACCTCCTTCCCCATTAGGGTTAGGATACCAACATAGGAAT
>CAUYON010135411.1:0-32439 GCA_963573935.1 Arctocebus calabarensis | reverse complement strand
GTCACAGCTCACAGCAACCTCCAACTCTTGGGTTTAGGCAATTCTCTTGCCTCAGCCTCCCAAGTAGCTGGGACTACAGGCACGTACCAAAACGGCTGGCTATTTTTTTGTTACAGTTTGGCCAGAGCCGGGTTTGAAGGTGCCACCCTCAGTATATGGGGCCAGCACCCTAATCACTGAGCCACAGGCGCCACCCTAAAAAGGCATTTTCTAACCAACATAACACTTAGAATAAACCTCACCAACTAGATTCTAAGATATTAATTTTTCATATTTTAGCCGGATATCTGGAAATAGACTGCCCATTTAAAGTAAAGTTTCTGCCCCCACTTGCCAAGACAAATCTTATTTTTTAAACATTGATTTTTCCAGTTACTAGCATTTTATAATGAAATCACTGGAATTTTTCCGAGTCCCAGTCTCAGTTGTTGCCTTAAGCCTTAAACTTAAAGAATGTTTTAAAAGCAACGCACTTGTGTTGTATTTACTTTTTAGAAGACCTGAATGGAAATATTAATGAACAGATCAAGCAGATTTGTGACTAGCCACATGAATCTAACCACTAGTCACTAGTCTTCAAAAAGAAATTTTTTTTTTCTTTTAAGCATATTAACTATGATGGAACTACATTGTTTGTAATACTAAATAGATAAAGGGATTCGTTCCTTCACATGCAGTGCTAATTTAACTTCAGCCAGTAAACACCAATGTTTATTCATAATAAATGTAAATTAATGATACTGAATTAATGAGGTTTCACTATACTCACAGAGAAAACTAGACAGGTAGAACAACTCAACTGATGGTAACAAAACGTCAGTAAAATAAATTTACAGTGAGCTCTTCCTGGCAAACCACAAAAAAAAAGACATTTTTCCTATTCTATTTCAAGATATAAACATGAAAGTTATTACAACATAGCATATTTCGGGGTTTTTTTTTTTTAAGTAGTATTAACAGTCTCAGAAATACTAGTAGCTTGAATCCTTATTTACTTAATCATATATTTGACTTAACTATCTTCTTGCATATATACAATCTTAAATATCTTACAAAATTTTCCTATGCATACTTTGTATACAGAGAGTACATAAGCTGCCAGTGCACACAGAAAAACAGCCCATTCCTAACAGTCAAAAGCAAGCTTACACTTAGCACAATGCACTACCGCAGTTTTTGAGAGTCCCCAACTCTTCCCAGGAATTTACCCTTCAACAGCCTACCATGGTACCTGAAATTTCTACCACTATGATAGATTTGGGTTAAGATAAAAGACCCATCACAAAATACTCAGATATGGGAGAAGAGAAAAAGTCAAGAGATGTAACAAAACCACACAGTCATTATCACATACCGTTTAATTTCCTCCAAGTATTTTTAACTGTTATGTAGGAAATTTCTATGGCCAGTAGGGAATATCAGGGCCAGATAAAGCATTCCTAGTAGAAACAGGCAGGGAAGAATGAAGAAAAGTAAAGTTTGGAACAAGGCTTGTGGAGCACCACTGCAGAAAAAAACAGGTTATAGGGTATGTTGGGGGATGGGAAGGGAGAGTTATTCTTCTATTCATTGCTGTGTCTTTTGTCTTATAGTTACGTAATGTTTCCTTAAAAATATAACATAAAACGATAAATGGATCAAATTATTCTGATTTCCAACAGAAATTCACCTCGGTAATGCTAACATTCTCATACTTTTCATTGCTTTAATACAAGAATCCTGAAAATGGAACTGCACCAGTTTTGCTAACTAAAGTAACTTTTTTTATGAAGTAATCTAAATGAATGCTTTTCATTTCTACCACCACTTCCTTTCTTTAGTTTAGAAAACTGACCAAGGTCTTTGAATACACTCTAGCAGATCCTAAAAACCTCAAAAATTAAACAGTTAATTGAGACTTAAACTTAACCTACCTCTCTAAGGTTACATTATGGGGTAAAATTAAGAAAGCAGTCACATCCTCAAAGCAAAATTACAGATCCTGCAGACTCAGAAAAGTGAGAAAGTGAGAGGGTGGGAGGGGAGTGAGGGCTGAAAATTACTTAATTTTCTTTCTTTTTTTTGAGACAGAGCCTCAAGCTGTCACCCTGGACGAGTGCTGTGGCACCACAGCTCGCAGCAAAGCTCGCAGCAACCTCCAATTCCTGGGCTCAAGCGAGTCTCCTGCCTCCACCTCCAAGTAGCTGAGACTACAGGCGCCCTCCACAGTGCCTGGCCTTTTTTGATTGCACCCGTCATTGTTGTCTGGCGGGCCCAGGCTGGACTAGAACCCGCCAGCTCAGGTGTACATGGCTGGCGCCTTAGCCCATTCAGCCACAGGCGCCAAGCCAGAAAATTACTTAATTTTCAATTACTTAATTGTAATAGGGTATAATGTATTTTTAGGTGAGAGTTATACTATGAGCACAAACTTCACAACTAAGCCCTACATGCATTTTAAAAACAATTGTACTTGTACCCTTTAAATCTAAAAAAAAATTTTTTTTAATGCATGAAAAAGTGGTCACATCATCATATTACTACAAGGGAAATCCCAAGTGTGACTTCATTTGTAAATAGCAATTTGTTACAAAACAAAAGCCAGAGTACACTAGTGAAGATAACTATAAACAAACACCATGGCATGCGATAGTAATGATCTAAATATTAAAGAATACAAGTATTCCCTGAAGAATAATTTCTTCTCTGTATTGAATGGCCACTGACATGAAGTTGTAACAAAATTTATAGTAAAGATATGGTTTGTGAACTATGAATTATCTGATTTTTATAAATATGAAAAAATCATCTAATAATTTGTTTCCCATTCAGCATATATGTATTTTCACTCACTAAGTGTATGAATAGTGTATACAAATTCACGAAATGCTATTTCATAGAACTACTGATAACCAAAAAAGATTATCATCTCAAATAACTAATCATAAAAATCTCCGTATGACAAAATGTTGAACACAACCTTGGATGATCTCTTTCAGGCCAGTAAGATAAAATCTACCAGAAAGCATAAGGGAAACACTAGCAGTGTGCCCACCTTAAAATCAGGATTTATCAATAAAACTTTTTCTATAACCTAGATTTCACATTTAACATTTCCCATCTGAATCTCTAGCAAAACAAATGCAGAATTAACTTTTTCTATAATGAAACTTGTATCACATTTGTATTTCAGTTCTGCAAAGGTTTGTAACTCAAATATTTGGAAGTATGGCTGGGTGTGGTACTTACAGTAAAAGGTGATTTATAATAACATATCATTAGAAAAAAGCAAGGCAAAATAACTATGGAATAATTGAAGGACTCTTCCATATTAACTGGTAAAGATGCCACGCAAGAATGTATGAACAATTATTTTTATTGTTCACCTGAGGACAACTTTACATTTATATTAAGAATCCTCATTTTGTGACTGACAGCAGGGAATGTAACTTTAGGCGAGCACAGAACTGTTTTTTTAAGATTGCTAAAACACTTAATGGTATCATTTTAATTGTAAACTTTATATGTTGTTTTGAAAATGGGTTATCTTAACCTGCTGATTGCAGCTACACTGAAACTTAACATATTGGGGAGGTATTTGTCATTCTGGAATATTTCAGCAAAAGGACTTAATTTTTGAAAATGTCAACAAAATCTTCAATGTAAAACCCAGCTCTTCTGAATGAATGTGAATTGTCTACATGAGACTGCATAGTTGCAGGAAAAAAAATAGTGTGCATCTACCTGTATTCCTATTTCAAATCAATTTTGCAGAGCTATTTCCTCATTATTTTCATGGGTCTATGAATCCTGCACTGAAGCGGGAATGATTCCGATATAACCAAAACAAAAGAAGATATTTTGTTCTGTTTTTCAAAACAGCACAATTTCCCCTATCACCACCACCACTTACACACAAAAATTCCTTTAAAAACTGAACAAACCTACAGGGAGCTAAGATTACTTCTGAAACCCCAGAGGAACTTATGTATTATGGTCTTTAGGCTGAGGGGTTACTTCGCCGTCACCGAAGTGCTCGCAGTGCAAATGACTTTATTGCCTGGCCCTCTAGTTGCACGCTCTGGCCACATCAGATACAACCTGTGTTCCACAGACAAACACAGACACACCAACACACACTACACCAGCAGTGCTGTTTCCGATTTCAGAGGCCAGCACTGACCACAGCCCAAGCCTACCCCTGCTTTGCTGGGTGTCCTGACCCCAGGAATAAGAGGCACTACCTAATCCTGGCAATCTGCTCTGCTGCCTGATCCTTCCAGGACTCATAGGATGGTTGCTCCCCCCACTCCACGTCGGAACACAAGGAGGACAGTGCATTCCCTGTGCGAGGAGAGGATGACCACTGCCTGTCCCCTTCCTCTTCTCTTCACCAGAACCCCACAGCCGTCCCTGCCGGGGGTACATAATCGCGGGTGGGGAAGGAAAGGCAACACTGAACCAAATAGCCGGTTACAAAAGGGGTGCCAGCCAGGGACACGGAGGAGCCGAGAGAGGTGAGGCTGCACTCGGAAGGTGTGAAAAAGTGGGGAACCCTTCAAGAGTCATGACAGGTCGGCGGGGGACAGACGGGGGTGGGGGGGTTCGGAGAACTGCTTTTCACGCCTTTCTCCAGGCGTGCGGGGGGAATCCCGGGGCGGCCGCGGCGGGGGGAGCTCTCGGTCGTTCCCCGCCTCCCGCGCCCCCCGCAGCCACCCTCCCGCCGGCGACCGCCCCCGCCCCGCGCGGAAGGAAGCGCCGGGCTCCCCCCACGCTCTCCCGCTCTCTCGCGAGTCCTGTGCAGGCCCTTCCAGGGGGAGGGGGAGGGGGCGCGGAGGGAATTGCTGCAATGGAGCTCCCGGAGAACCCTGCCCGAGCGAGGCACTCGGTGGAAAGCCACGGCCACATAAAAATGCCATATTAATTTTTTAAAAGCCATAAATCACCCCTCCCTCTGCAAAAGAAAACCATAAACCCGATCCCATGCAAGCCTGCTAGCAGCCACCCACTTCCTATTTCTGTCACAGCAGCTACACCCTGCCAGTAACCACCACCACCCCCAGCGCCCCCTCCCGCCACCGCCACCGCCACCCCTGCCACCGCCTACCCTCGACTCAGCCATTTGCCAACTGACGCCCCCGTCAACAAAAATGTCCCAAGTGGGGCTAGGTGGAAGGCGTGGGGGCAGGGCGCCACGGGGGAGGGGGTTCGTGGGTTGCACAATATCCTAGAAGGTCCGCGGCTGGAGCAGGGAGAGAACCGGGGCGGGGGGAGGGGAGGAGAGCCGCCTGGGCGCCGGCGGCACCCGGTGCACCCAGGCGACCGCGGCGCTCCGCTTACCTTTCACCACCCTGTCGGTCGTCGACAACTTGGGATCAATTGCCTTGGGCTCGGACATCTCCAGCCGCCAGGGGACAGCGACGCGCTGCTCGTCCGTCCGACTGCACACCCCGACCGGACCGGCGGGCCAAACACTCTAAGCCGCAGCCGCCGCCGCGCTGCAAACCGCTCGGCTGGAGGTCTGGGCTCTGAGCTGGCTTTAAAGTTACTGCCTTTTCCGCGCGTCCCTCCTCCTCCTCCGCCGCCGCCGCCGCCACCAGCCCCGCCGACTCGCTCCGGGCTGCGCGTGTGTGGTGGTTATTTATTTATTTTCTGAGCACGCCTCCCGGTTCTTCTTTTATTCTTGGCGGGGAGGGGGATGGGGAGGAGAAGCGCACACACCAGCACCCACCCGGCACGGAGACCCGGCACCGCGGAATGAACCCCACGCGCGCACACGGCCAGGATTAAGATCGATCACATGGGGAGGACCGGGGGCGAGGGAGGAGAGGCAAGGCCGCCGATGTCAGTGTCACCAGTCGCACCTCGGCGTCCCAGCGACAGAGAGGCGGCCGCCACTGCTGCTGCTGCTGCTGCCGCCTCTGCCACTGCTTCCCCACACCGAGCGCCGCCGCGGCCGCCGGAGACGTCCCGCCGCCGCGCTCGCCCGCGCTCGCCTCTGCCTCCCCGCGCAGCTCTTCACTTACACTGGCACGGCCGCGGAGCTCGGCAGACACAGTCCCGGGCACAACCTAGCCCCCTCCGCCGCCTCGGCCGCCGCCGCCTCTGCCGCCGCCACCGCGCCCGCCTCCGCGCCCGCCTCCTCCTCCTCCCCTTCCTCCTCCCGGCCCCCGCCTCTAGCGCCTCGGTGGCCTCCTCCTCCTCCCCGCGGAGCCCGCCCCCCGCCTCCCGCCCCGACGTCGCAGGCCCGCGCGCTCATTGGCTGCTGTGCGCGTCACTCGGCGCCAGGGGTGTGGCCTCCCGCTGGTCCCGCCTCCCACTCCTCGCGGTTGTCCCCGCCCCCCTCTCTGTTTTCTTCTAGCTGCCAGTCCTCCCGGCCCGCGGTCTCCTCCGCCCAGTCCCTGCTCAGGTGTCCCTGTCGCCCGCAGGCTGGGATTAGGGGAGGAGAATGGACAGGGGGTCGCGGCTGGGAGGAGAGGGGCTCTACCGTGCCACCCCACCCCACTTGGCCTCCGAACCTAGACCCCGCACACACCCCGCACCTCTTTGGCCACTGTGCCTTGTCGGCTGGGTTAAGCCGCAATGTGAGTAGCCGAGTGCGGAGGGTGTCTCCGGGTGTGTGCGTGGCCCGCGAGAGGGCAGGACCAGAGGAGGCGGGGAGAAGAGAGAGGCGGGCGGGGGCGAGAGGAGACCTAGACAGGGCGGAGGAAGGAAGAGCGCACAGAGGTCCGTGCCGCGGCGCAGCTGCTGTCGCTGCCGCAGCTGTCCAGGGAGGGTCGCCCAAACGGCGACGGATAAACAATTTACCTTGGGGAGACGGACTCCGACTGTGATGGGATGTATGGTGGTTTGTGCTAGTGCAGCTTTTATGCTGGCGTGGTGGCTATTAGCCTTCGCCCCCTAAGCATGCACACCTTCAGAGGAGGGGGCCGCTGCGGCGTCCCGGGCCAGGGAAGTGGCGGAGTGTGCCGGGCTCTAGGAGACTCGGGAGAGGCTGTATCCAAGGAGGCTGGGAACGGGAGACCGACAGACCTTGGGCAACTCCGAGTCACCAGGGGCAGCCTATAGGTCTCCAAGGAGAATGAAGAGACAAGAGTAACACGGGAAAGAGTCGCCTTTTCCTCTTGACACACACACGCGCGCAGCCACTGCTCGGGACAGGTGACACACATCTTCCTTCCCTGCTCTTTCCAATCACCCGACACCCGCTTGGTGCTTCCGATGCCTGCGGGGCCTTGCAACCCACAGCGGTTCCCCACACGTGTGCCTCCGTCGAAAGGAAAAGCAAGGCGCGGGGATCAGGCAATGAGCCCAAATGCTCCTTTCCACCCGGCCTGCGACGCCACAGAATCAGAGAAGAAAGCCTCCTTCTTTCTACCAGAGGGTCACCTCCACACAGCCTCTCTCCCTGAGCAGCATCGGCGCCCAAGAAGAATGCAGCTACTGTAGGAATTTTGGAAAAAGCTGAATAAATTTCTCACCTTCTGTCCTCCCTGGTTTATTTCCAAATTTCTTTAGTGTCAGGTTTTTCCTATTCCTTAAGTTGGACCACGGCCCCAATAAAGAGCCTAAAAATTAGGTCCAATAAAGAGCCTAAAAAATAGGTTTAGGAAGCTGGGAAATAGATGGAGCCAGGAGAAGAGTATGGGGGACAGGGATTAAATTAAAGCTTAAACTCGAAAAATTAGTTTCATAACAGACTCATGAGTGTGCTATAGCATGACTTGAGTAGTGTGTCCTGAAAGAGATGGAAACGCACAGGAGCAGGCTAGCCAGCCTCTGTGGAGGCCTCCTAGCACAAGGCGTAATGCACAGTGCATTCTGAAGCACAGAGAGGCTGCCAGCCCCAAGAATCTGCAGCTTGACTTACAGCTCCAGGAGACTGTGTGGTAATTAGGCGGGCAATTCATTCAATAAATATGTATTGTGCTCCTTTTATTTATATGCCAGATACTATGGAAGGCAATTTAAGGGGGAAGGTGGGAGAGATGTTGTGTTTAAAAATGGTGCATGCCCTCAATAAAGCTTAGAGTCCGTTAGAATTTTCAGACAACATAAAATTAGGAGCTCTGAGCTGGAACATATTCTTCTTAGCAAAGTATCTCAGGAATGGCAGAAAAAATATCCAATGTACTCAGCCGTACAATGAAGCTAATTTATAGCTTTCATATGAAGACTAAAACCCAATTATAGCACACGAATATGGGGAAAGGGGCAAGGGAGGGGAGGGGGGAAGATGGGTGGAGGGAGGGCGATTGGTGGGATCACACCTAAGGTGCATCTTAGAAATGTACAAGTGAAACTTACTAAATGCAGAATATAAATGTCTTCATATAGTGATTAAAAGGCCATGAAGGCTATGTTAAAGTTTGATGAAAATATTTCAGATGGCATATGAAGTCAGCACATTGTGCCCCATGATTGCACTAAAGTAGACAATTATGATTTAATAAAAAAAAAAATTAGGAGCTCTGAAATGTCACTGTAATCTCAGGAAGGACTTGCTGAAAACAGCTCCTGAGCTCAGGCAGAGCTAGTTGCTGAAGCAGATTCGAGAAGTTGGTCCCTGGCCAACTGGCACACAGCAAAGAAAGGATGCCAAGACCTGTGGGTGAAGAGGGCCTGTTTCAGGAAAGACCGGGAAACCATGTCCAGGGATGTTCACTTCCAAAGCCAAGATGTTCTCTCCCACATGTTGCGAAAAGATGAAGTTCCCACCGTTATTTGGACTAACTTTTCACCAGGCATAGGATAATCATCTTGGAACCAAGATCAGAAGGCTTTAAATGTCAGCACCATAGAAATTTGTATGGTACAGATAGGAAATAAAGGCACACCTTTCAGGCACACCCTTTAGTCCGCTACAAGTCTAAGACACCTCCTAGCTGAGGTATGTGTGGGGGAAAAAAAGTTATGAATCATAATCACTTTACAACACATCTCATTATCATCACAAACTTCTAATGTATCTATGATTCCATAACTGTTGCAACACAGAAATTTCTTAATTAAAATTGGTCCCCACTCTAAGAAAAACAAAAGTATGTCAACTGGAGACTTACTTGTGTTCATACACCTGGCCTATCAAATAGTCAAGTCTTCTTTATTCAGATATGCTTTCAAATGTTCTGCTATCTGCTGCTCTTGTTCTTTTTTTCATCCTGATAAACTACCCCAGCTGTCTTTGATTATATTACTACTTGCATAAGATGACCTTACAATTGGATTTACATTTTCAAGGATTTACTTCAGTTCTCAACGCTCACTTTAACCATGTCCTCTCCTTATCCAGAAAAAGTTGAAGAAGAAAATTTGACGAAAGGCAACTTTTTCGTGTACCACAAAAATTATGTTTCCCCTTCCTTAATATATTTCTCTCCATAAAGTATCAGCCCAGCTAGGGATTCCATTTGCCAGCCTGAGCCTGCTTTCATCTAAGTAGATACATATGACTCATTCTGGCCAATGGACTATGAGCTGAAGTATTGGGTCACCCAGGGGAAAAGGCAGTTAAGTAGCAAATATGCTTTCTCCAGTCTGTGGACTCTTGTACTATCCCTGAATTCAGGAGCATCTAAAGCTCAGGGGCAAACATAACACCAGAGAGAAAGAGCTGACTGCCTTACCACACAGGGGAATTCTGCCCACCTACTAAGAAAATCTGCCTTAGACTTTACCAGAAGAAGAAATATTTGTGTTACTCCAGTGGTTCTCAACCTTCCTAATGCTATGACCCTTTAATACAGTTCCTGTGGGTTGTGATTCACAGGTTGAGAACAGCTGTGTTATTCCATTAAAATGTAAGGATACGTTTGCTGGGTTAGCTAATATTACCAAATTAATATACAAAAATTATTATGTTTATTCGAAAAGTAAAATCCTTAGTAAAATCTAGAATTACTGTTTATCTGAAGACTAAAAATATTCTAATTTATTTTAATATATAAGCATCAAATCTTAATTTTCTATAAATGAATTAATTATTTGGACACCTGTGTAAGGCACTGTGCTAGATGGCACTGTGCTAGATGGTACATTAATGTATGCATTAATGAATTCAGAGATTTAGTTTTTTCGTTCAAGAATCTCAAAGTCTTTTTTAAATTATTATTTCAAAACATTAAGGGGTACAAATGTTTGGTTGCATGTTTTAAGTCAGGGCTATAAATGTACCCATCACCTAATGTTAACTGTACCCCCAAGGTAGGTTTTCCTTCCTCTTTCCTTACCCCTCCATCCTGCTTGATTTTCAGTGTCTTTTACTTCCCATTGTGTGCCCATAGGTTAGTTCCAATTTATTAGAGACTATCTGCAGTGTTTGCTTTTCCATTCTTGAGATACTTCACTCATGATAATGGTCTTCAATTCCTTCTAAACTGCTGAAAAAGGCATTAATTTATCTTTTTTTATGGTTGACTACTAATCTATGATACTTGCAATACATTTTGTTAATCCACTCATGAATTGGTAGGCACTTGAGTTGATTCCTGGTCATTGCAACAGGTATCTTTTTTATAAAATGACTATTTTTCCTATATAGTTAGAGACCCAGTAGTGGGATTGTTGGATTGAATGGCAGGTCTACTTTTAGTTCTTTGAGAAATCTCCAAATTGCTTTCTATCGTGGTTGTACCAGTTTACATTCCTGACAACAGTGTAAAAGCATTCTCTATACGACAACTGTACCAACATCTGCTATTTTTTGACTTTTTTTTTTTTTTTTTTTGAGACAGAGCCTCAAGCTGTCACCCTGGGCAGAGTGCTGTGGCATCACAGCTCACAGCAACCTCCAATTCCTGGGCTCAAGTGAGTCTCTTGCCTCCGCCTCCGGAGTAGCTGGGACTACAGGTGCCCGCCACAATGCCCCGCCAATTTTTGGTTACAGCCGTCATTGCTGTTTGGCAGGCCTGGCCTGGATTCGAACCCATCAGCTCAGGTGTACGTAGCTGGCGCCCTATCCACTTGAGCCACAGGCGCCGGGCCTATTTTTTGACTTTTTAATAAAGCCATTCTAACAGAAGTAAGGTGATAGCTCATTGTGGCTTTAATTTGCATTTACCTGATGATTAGTGATGCTGAGCAATTTTTCATATGTCTGTTGGCCACTTGTCCATCTTCTTTTGAAAAATGTCTGTTGATGTCTTTTACCCAATTTTAATGGGATTGTTTGTTTGTTCTCTTGCTAATTTGTTGGAGTTCTTTATAGATTCAGGATATCAGTTGTTTGTAAGATATGTAGTTCATGAATGTTTTCTCCCATATAAGTTCAAAATCTTATATAAGATTTATATGTATCATCTTTGCAACATTTAAGAATAAGTTCCTACTTCCTCTTGCTATTGGGCAAGACAAACTAATTGACTGTTAGCATCATCAAAACTAATTATAAAGAAAAATATGTGAGCTAAGAAATAAAATAGTGTGGATTTGGAATCATCCATGCATATAAATGCTCCACACTGCTTACTTCCATTGGTGTAAATTGTAGTAAATGAAAAACATTTTAGTTTCATATTAAGTGCTCTGCCTGATTCCAGAGACCTTTTTTTTTTTTTAAGGTAAAGAAGGATATGGTATTTTATATCCTATTTTGAGTACACCTTCTTTTAAAATTTTGGAACTTCCTTTGTTCTTGGATGAATTTATTATGATTTGGACATTAAAAGTTGGATAATAACTTCCAATTATGAATCTTCTGAGGCACACACTTCATTCTGAGTAGTTGATGGTAGACAGCAGTTATGATTGACATCAGTTACGAGGGATGTATTCTAAATTGAGATGGTGGAGCATAACGCTGAGGAAACCCCAAAGCACACAGCCAGTGCTGGGAGGACTGTGAATGTGGATGAAAGCTTGATTCACAATGGAAAAGCTAACTCCTGTGATCTATTCCCTTCTGACAATGTCCAGCTCTATACTATTCTTACAGAGTTTCTATGAAATATGTTATTTTATGTGGTTTTTCAGGTTCAAACTAAAAAGGACTTTTGTTCTATGTGTATGAGTTTTTATTGCTCTTGAAATTTTATTGAAGCTTTTTTTTCCGCATGTACAGTCTTTTTACACATTTAGGAAAGTTACGTATCACAGAACATTTTTATAACAAACATTCAGGAATAAACTTTTCCCATTAAGGATTAAACTATAACTGCTGAAATTATATGATAAGTATAACATGGAAAGATATGTTATTAGGCAAGACTATGTCTAATCATTATTCATTTGTAATTAATGAATGAATGTTCATATTTGCTTTATTTATTGTTGTATTTCATCTCATATTCAAGTACTGGGCATGGAGAAGTGCTCAACAAGTTTTGTTAAGTGAATTTTAAAAAATATATTGGTATTTACTTTGTAAGGTACTAAACTAAATACCACAGTCCTTGCAATTAGAGAAATTTCAATGTAAGCAAAAAAATTTAAAAACATACATATACATATGTTGGAGAGAAGTATTATTTGTCCTTTTCCTTAGGTAGTTTGAATTCTAATTTTATTACTTATTTTGAAATTATTAATAGATTATTGATGCTAAGTCATAAATGTTTACATTTAATATAACTATAGATCTGCTATTATATTGAAAAAGCCAAGAAAAATACATGCTGTAAAATTGCATATTTTCTGGCTTTTCTAAACTCAAAATTTCAAAATATTTTACCTGAAATCAGCTGAAACTTACATTTTAAGTGTGTTGACAACACTTTAACAATAACAATAAAAGGTTTTGTAATCAAACTATAGGTACCACCAAATTGGGTAAATCAATTTAAAAGAAAGTTTGGCAGGGCCTTTAAAAACACATTTGCATGTACAAAAATCAATGCAGTAATCAGAAATGAGTTTCGCCACCAAAGTTGGCAAAGATATACTGGAAGCAGACCTTGACCACTATTGATTAGAAATTCATGAGTTTGCAAGTAAGTATTCTACTATTAAGATGACTCTTGTACTCAGACTAGTCATCTTTTCATTTACTTCTAATTAGTGAGGTTTTCTTTTGTTGTTTTATTTTGTATTCATGGTTAGTGGAAAGCATGTATTCCTTAGGTATTTATTGAGAGTATAACATGAAATAAAGCAAAGCTCTGCCCAAATTTGACTGCCTTAATACACTCACCTTCTAATGAGGAGAGACAGATACTAGAAAAGGACAATTATAAGTAATTCCACCTACACCCACATGAAATATCAACCCAATTTTGTGATAAGTACAAACCCAATGCAGTGTGTTAAGGGCACTTAGGAAAGTGACAGAAGAAAGGGTACTGTAGTCAGGCTCTGTATCCATGGGTTCTGCATCCATGGGTTCAAAAATATTCAAAAAAAGGGAGGAAAAGGAAAGAAAATTGCTTCTGTACTGAACATGTACAGACTTTTTTCCTTGTCATTTCGTCAACAATACAGTATAATAACTATTTGCATAGCATTTGCATTGCATGAGGTATTATAAATAATATAGAGATTATTTAAATTATATGGGAAAATGTGCATAGGTTATATATAAATACTACACTGTTTTATATTGAAGACTTGAGCATCTGTGGATTTTGGTATCCTCGGGAGGTCGGAACGAATTCCCATAGAGGGGATGACTGTACTTGCCATTGTAGACAGACTATTCTGGGAAAACCTCTCTGAGAAGGTGATATTTGAACAGAGATTTAAGTGAGATGATGAAAGTATCTGTGTAGCGATATGGAAGAAAAGAGTTCCTGGTAAAAGGAACTGGTTATGCAGAAGTCCTGAGGTTAGCATCTAGCTGACATTTTTTTTTTAATAAACTTTCAAAGAAAGCCAGTATAGCTGGAGCAGAAAGAACTAGAAAGAGCAGTATAAGGTACAATTGGGGAGATTGTAAAGTCAGATAATACAGGGTCTTAGAGACCATAGGAAAGACTCTGAATTTTATTCCAGGTGAAATGATAGGAGTTTTGTTAGGAAAATGATATGACAAAACTTAATTTTAAAGAAAACAATCATTCTTTCATAAGAACAGACTCTGGATGTAATGGTGGGGAAAGACTTATTATCATAATCCAAGCTAGAAATAACATGGTTTGGATTACATAGTTTCGAAGGCAGTGATGAGAAGCATACAATTCCAAATATATTTTAAAAGTAAAACTAACAAGATTTGTGGATGAAACAAATACAGGATGTAGAAAAGTTAAAAAGAGAAGTCAAGGGCAGTGCCTGTGGCTCAGTGGGTAGGGCACCTGGCCCCATACCACCAAGGGTGGCAGGTTCAAACTCCACCCTGGCCAAACTGTAACAAAAAAATAGCCAAGCATTCTGGCGGGCACCTGTAGTCCCAGGTACTCGAGAGGCTGAGACAAGAGAATCACCTAAGCCCAGGAGTTGGTGGTTGCTGTGAGCTGTGTGATGCCATAGCACTCTACCGATGGTGATAAAGTGAGACTCTGTCTCAAAAAAAAAGAGAGAGAAGTCAGGAAGAACTGCAAGGTTTTGTGTGTGAGCAAATGAAAGATAGGACTTACCACTTACAGAGAAATGGACATCAGAAAGAGACAGAATATTTTATGAATAAAGTCTGAGACTTTAGCTTTAGATACTTTAATTTTGAGGTACATATAGGAGTGGAAATGTCATAGGCAGTTAGATGTATGAGCCCGAAGTTGAAAGAAGAAAGCCACTCCAGCCTGGTGTGTATTGGAAATGATGGACAGAGTATTTTATTTCAATTAGTAGATAGAAAGAAAAGGAGGGACCAGCAAAACCAAGGAAAGGGAACAGCTCTGGAATAAAAAGGTAATGTCTCTGCAGTCGAGCAAATGGCCTGAATCATGTCAACAAGGCTGATAGATAAAGTGAAATGACAGCTAGAGAACTGACTGTCCATTTTCACAAAAGAGAACATTATGGGTAATTTTAAATCATTCTTTTTTTTTTTTTTTGAGACAGAGCCTCAAGCTGTCACCCTGGGTAGAGTGCTGTGGAATCACAGCTCACAGGAACCTCCAACTCCTGGGCTCAAGCGATTCTCCTGCCTCTGCCTCCCAAGTAGCTGGGACTACAGGCGCCCACCACAACGCCTGGCTGTTTTTGGTTTTTTTATTGGTTGCAGCCATCATCATTGTTTGGCGGGCTGGGATGGATTCGAACCCACCAGCTCAGGTGTATGTGGCTGCCGCCTTAGCCGCTTGAGCCACAGGCGCCAAGCCTAAATCATTCTTATATACCTAACTTAAGTAGCAGCTTATTGCTCTCTGCCTCTTTATACAGATTCAGTTCCTTTTCAGTATTTATAACTACTTGACATTTGGTCGTTTGTGCCCAAGACGTGTTTGCCTGTCTTCTGTCCTCTAGTTGGAGGATGTGATGTTTGAGGTGAGGGGCTTTGTGCACAGATGAATCCCCACCGTCCCTACAAGCCTAGCACATACAAGGTGCTCCATACAATATGTGCTGAAAACAGAAGTATTGGATTGTGATGCTAATGTGGGTTAGTTGAAATAAGCATTTGAAAGAATTCCTATGAAAAAATGAAAATCTTATGTTTATGGTTTTTTAAGTTAAAAAAAGTCAACTCTTATCAATAAAGATAGTTGACTCAGGCCTTCGGGGTGAGCGATGGAATAGGAATTCCGGAGTTTAGTTTTTATCATGAGGTGTGTCTCTCACACTTCTCCACTGTAAGAATAATGACTTCGTAAATCCAGGGGTGGGCATGGGATTACTCATATTTTTTCTTCCTCTAGATACACAAAGGGTTCTATTGTCTGCCAAATCCCAGTTATTTCAAGGTGATAAATTAGGGCAGACATGAGCAATTTTCAGAAAGGAGGTGGCAGGGATGGAGTTATGGTTGTTTAGAAGCAATCCTCCACAGTTTCCCTGTCTCTTTCAAGGTGTTTCTGAGGCTCAGCCCAAAGATATCTAGTCTGTGGGGGCATTGTGCTGGATATGCTTTAGAGTGCCTGCCCAGCCCACATACCTGTTTTACATAAAATGCCAATCACCCACCTGCTGAGTGACCCTCAGCTCAGAGTTTTAACCACTGCAAGCACAAGGGTTTGAACTAGGGTGAACATCTAACTGGAGGGCACACAGGACCCACTGACTTTTAACTTCTCTAACCTAATTTGCAAAAGAAACTTGGGTTAATTGTGTGCCCTTTGTGAAGAGTTTGATCTTAAAATTCAGAAGAAAATTGGTGGTGGTTGTTTGAAGGAAGGTAGGACCTGGGGCTAAGAGAACTGCTAGCACATGATTCATGTACAAGCAGACCTGTAAACAAATGAAACCATTCTGGGGAGAAGGGTAATAGGTCAGATTCAGCAGAGGTGGACAGAGCAGAAAAAGTTAATTCCACACCTGTGTTTCTTTCTTGTCCTTTGTCTGATTGTTCAATTCTTTTTTCAGATATATAAACACCCTCAATATCATTAATTCCTGTTTTCTAGAACTGGTTTGAGTATTATGTTCTTTATAACCGAAAGATCCCTCACTAAAACCTCTGGAAGATTGAAAATAGAACTCCCATTGTCTCTATAGCACATCCAACACAAAAAAATGAGAAGAGAACATCAGAACAGGTGGAGAGAGAAAGAGACTTAATCTGACTAAGGAGTCATGGTAAATGTTGGGACTACTAATCGAACATTCATACCCATTTCCATGCCACCATCAGGAAGTTTATAGAGAAAGCTGGAGCAAAAATGGAAAAATGTCAGTAGCTTAACAAAATGTTGAAGTTCCTGCAGGTCTGGGCAACCAATGCTTAGTGTGCTGACCCAGCATTCCATCCAGCCTGCTGCAATCAACACAAATACCAAGTGGTGCTTCCACAGTCGCCCAGCAGGGCCAGAGAGGGCCAGAGGCGAGGTGGAGGTGAGCCGCAGCAATCAGTGTTTCTGACCTGAAGGTAACAAGTGCCTGAATGACTATACTCACATTTCCTGGGCCTGGACTCATCATTAAGCTGCATCTAATTTCAAGAGGGGCAGGGGTTTCTCCCACATGTCCAAAGTTAGAGATCAAATATTTTTAAAGGGTAATAATGCAAATCAGTGCTTCTAAAACCCCTCTAACCTCGTGGGTGGGACCTTTATGCTACTGTCTAACACCCAGTGACTAGGGCAGGCATCTTATCTCTGTTTCACATACTAAGATAGTTCTGGAATAACTGTGGCACTTGTGCACATGCAAACATATTACATCTTCGTTAAAAGATAAAGTTCTTGATTTAGTTCTCTAAAGTAACAATTTACCTTTTGTTCCTTAACCATGGCTTGGACTGAGAATTTCTGTCCTCCTGAATAAACTTATTCCCTAGGTAATTATGAGGAATAGTCAACTCTCTAAGGTTGGGATCCTTAAATCCAGACCCTAAGATAAAGATTCATATAGACTGGGCACAGTGCCTCACACCTGTAATTGCAGTACTTTGAAAGGCCAAGGCAGGAGGATTGCTTGAGGCCAGGAGTTCAAGACCAACCTGGGCAATAAAAACATTTTTTTTTATTTAAATAATTTTTTTAAAGATTCACATAAGTATGATCCATTAAAAAAATTCTAGGGGAGCTCTCTCTCTCCTCTCTCCCATCCCCCGTGTGTGTCTCTTCTCCTCTCCTGTTCTCTCTCTCTCTCTCCCCTCCTCCTTCCCCCGCCAATAAAGATCTTTCGTACAAAAAAAAAAAAAAAAATTCTAGGGGAAAACAAGGAGGGAAGTAGAAAAAGTGACAGGAAAGGGAAGGAAGCCAAGCAAGGATTCACAGAGGGTAACGTGGGCTCAATCTTACAGAGGTCCTCTGGGGACTTGTAAGTCAGAACCCTGAGCTTTACCCAGCAGGGAACAGGGAGCTGAGTATTTGTACATCCAAGTCATGGATGAATACTCTCTCAGGGAAATGTAAATTCTTGGATACTTCCTACTCTCTCCACATTCAGGCAAAATCCAGAAAAATGTGAGGACAGTGCTCTGACAGAGGTGCAGGTGGAAAGAAGCACACAGGGCGATGCTGTGAGAGGGAGTGGAAAGGGTGGGGGGAGCTCGAGGTGGGCACTGAGAGCACATGCCAGGCGGGATTACAGCTCCTAGATAAATAGCTGGTGCACGGAAAGCCACTAGATCACGTCACTGGAGGGATGCATGGAGAAAGAACATCATTATCTCGTCTCATACTAATTCAGAACACTCTTCTTCCTCCACCTCCACAATGGGCTTAACCATCTTAGGAATTTCATGGGCAGATTACCTCATTCTTTCCCCAGTTCCAAAATAACAACCCTTGTATTGCCTGAAATACTTTTTTTTTGAGGCAGAGTTTCATTACATCGTCCTCAGTAGAATGCCGTGGCATTACAGTTAACAGCCACCTCAAACTCTTGGGCTTAAGCAATTCCCTTGCCTCAGCCTCCTGAGTAGCTGGGACTACAAATGCTGGCCACAACACCCGGCTATTTTTTGTTTGTACTTGTCATTGTTGTTTAGCTGGCCTAGGCCAGGTTCGAAATCGCTAGCCTCAGTGCATGTAGTCAGCGTCCTACTCTCTGAGCTATGGGCGCCGAGCCCTGAAATTCTTAAGTAACAAAATATAGCATTTAATCCCTTTACGGTTGAAATAACCTGAAAATATTCCTAAAACAGGAAGTACATGGGCACAAGTCAGAGATGAGTCTGTCCCAGGTATTTGCAGCTAGGCCTTCTGCCCAACCCTCGAAGGTATTTGTTATATGCCAAGTGTTTTCTCTGTTCAGAAGCCTCATTTCAAACATGACTCATCCACATGATTCAACATGATCCCATCTTTAGACTATAGTTCCTTGGGTCAAGATTAAGAACACATGCCTCCTTTTCCCTTGAGACTTCCATCTTTGGGAAATTAAATTCAGCCTTTCTCCAGAAGACGAGTCATATGTTTATTAAGTTTTCAGCAGCCGTGTTTTTCTACCATATATGTTAGGAAAGCATATTTCTTTATTTTTCTACATAAAGAAATATGAATCGGATGTTCAAAAAAAGAGCAGAGATGAAAGAGGTTTGCTTGTGTTCTATTCCCTGAATCCACTCTGTTCCCTAGGTCCAGCTGCATGGTGGCTTTGGGGGTCCACAAGCTCCCACTATACTCCTGTCATTCATTAGGAACACTGAAGTTGGGTTGAATTTCAGTTATGGGCCATCAAAGAGTAATAAATATGAGAGTAGTGAATATAAATAAATAAAAGGCAAACTAATCAGTTGTTGTCAGAGGTTAGTGGGGGAAAGATGAATTAAGTGGGATACAGAGGATGTTTAGGGCAGTGAAAAAAATCTGCATGGTGCTCTTACTGTGGGTACATGTCATTTATACCTTTGTCCAAACCCATAGAATATACAGAACCAAGAGCAACCCCTACTGTAAACTAGAGACCTTGGTTGGAGATGATGTGTCAGTGTAGAGTCATCAGTTGTGGCAAATGTATCACTGCCTTCGGGAATTCTGGTGGGAGACTCTGCACATGTGGTTGCAGGGGGTATACGACATACTGCCATACTTTCCTCTCAATTTTGCTGTGAACCTGAAAATAAAGTCTTAAAAAATAATAAGGAAAACTCAAAATAACAAAATTTCTCAGTTGTGGATCCTGATGGGGAAGAGTCCTGGCTAGAGACCAGTGTAGGTGCCTGATCTCCAGGAGTCTGGCTCAATGGGAGGAGGACCCGGAGGCTGGAGTGGTGACCCTTACAGCCCTGGAGATGGAAGAAGGCTTTCCAGAGGTTACTACCACTTCGCTACCACCTGTCTTTGCTCATTCCTCTCATAGAACGCTTTGCCCTCCCTGCCCTCATCTGAAATCAGTATGGTGTATTATCCCCCATTGTGAAATCCTCTGGGGTCCCAAACCTGTGGCTCAGTGAGTATGGCGCCGGCCCCATACACCAAGGTTGGCGGGTTCAAACCCGGTCCTGGCCGAACTGCAACAAAAAAATAGCCGGGTGTTGTGGCAGGTGCCTGTAGTCCCAGTTACTCGGGAGGCTGAGACAATAGAATCGCCTAAACCCAGGAACTGGAGGTTGCTGTGAGCCATGAAGCCACGGCACTCTACTAAAGGCGACAAAGTGAGACTCTGTCTCTAAAAAACAAAACAAAACAAAACAAACAAACAAAAAAGAAAACAACTTGAGAATTGATGCTGGAGAAATATAAGATGGTAAATCCAGAACGGCATCAGTGAAATATAGGAAAGTGCCTCTTCTGACATAGGTGAAAGACAGACGGGTAGGCCCCTGTGATTTGATCTGTCTCCTGAAAACCACGTATTACTTGTATATGTCAGAATTCAGAGGTGAGATCATTGGGACACATATTTACATATCTATTGAAAATGAAAAACAAAATCACCCTTTTTTTTTCTCTCATAGATGTGTCTACTTTAGATTATTGGTTTCATAATAAGAACTGGCTTTACCAATTATATCATTTGGCAGACTTTTTCTCCAAATTAAATAAACTCGCCTTTCTAATGTTTTGATGAAAAATACTTAACACATAAGTGGAATATACAATTTTCTGAACATTAAAATTATGTTCAACTATTAAATCTTCCATATAAAACTTTACAAAATATTCACAAAATATTCTCTGCATGTTGGCCACCTCTTTGTAAAATTTTGTAATGAATATTTTGTAATTAGAGGTACCTTTAGCTACAACTTCCCATTTTCCCTATGTATGGTAACTTTAGGGGCAACTTTTGGGACACCTGCATGATTTTACAGTGAACAGAATGTGTTATGTAGATATTTATTCTCATTTTACTCTCATAATATTTGAATGGATATCTTTTGTCTTAGGTTATCTGAAATGGAAATTCTTTTCAATTCCTTAAGCTCCAATAGATCCTAATTTCATTGTGTCTTTTATTCATTTCTTGGGTAAGTTGTTGGATTTCCTTTTGGTGATTTCTCCACATTCCCTTCTATCCCTTCATTGTTTTTGCCATCCGTACTCTAAATTTCTTTCCTGTCATTCCCGTAATTTCTTTATAGGTGGAATTCTCTGCGGTAGCTACCTCATGATACCTTGGGGGCAGGGGGGTGATCTGTTTTGGTTTTTCTTGTTGCTAGAATCATTTTTGTTGGTTCTTCCTCATGTGTGTTTTCTTCTTGTTCACTTCCTTCCCTTACTTTTCCCCCTCACTTCTTCCTTCTCTTTAAATTTCCTTGTCTCTGTGCTTAGGTGTTGCAGTGGCCTTCTGTGCTGGTCTTCCATTGCTTCTGACCTGCTCCTTGGCTTCCCAAGTGCCCTGCTATCCCACTGTGCCCCCAGAGTGATGTTTCTGGCCAGGACACTTGAACCTGCCCTCCCTGACCTCACCATGAGTAGCTGGTGCATAAATGTCTCTAGTCTGCCCTTTTCTCCCCCTCCGAGAAATGTTTTTCAAATGAGTATTGAGCATGTGCCCTCAGGGGAAGTGAAACAGGATAGGAAATATAAGCTAAGCAAGTAAGTGGTTTCAGCTGGCCATTAACGGCAGCCTAATCCCATAGAAAAGCTCTGTGCACAAACTGCACCACAGAGTTGGACCTTCTTGATATGAGGGACTGACATTTTGTCCTCCTGTCTTTGATGGAAGGTGGAGGTTCCTGTTAGAACAATACCCTGGGAGCAATTTGGTAAGGAAGATGGCCATCGTCAATTGATAAAGCAGATGGGGCATGGCTGCTCTGAATGGTAAAGGGAATTTGGGAGGAACATCAAGAACGTCTCCATTTGTTGTTGTTGTTGTTTGTTTAGTAATAAGGAAACCAAGGCATTTCAGAATGGTTAATCTTTCCCCAACATTCCACAGGCAGCAGGGATGGAGTTATGGCATAAATTCAGGCCCTCAGGCAGTGAAGCTAAGGTTATTCCCATATCACACTGTTTCATGCCCTGGGTTTTATAGTCCATGGAGCTACACAGTGTGATGTGAAATCAGATATATGACTTTGGGCAGGTTACTTCACACATATATAAATCTCAATGTCTTAATCTGAAAAATATGAACAATCATAACTACTTTGGGTATTATTGAGAGGATTAAAAATGCACATGTAAAGCACTTACTGTGCCTCACATAATGTAAATGTTCCCAAATATTCATTTTCCTTTATTTTATTGTTTACGTATGAAGAGACACATTAAAGTAATGCAGATATACATTGAATATATATGTATATTGGATAGCACATAAATGTATACACATATCACTTACAGGGAACATTGCCAAACTGATTAAGTTTCCTGCAAAAGCTTTCTGGTCCAAGTGGCCACGCCAAAATCTTTAAAATTGACTACTATAATTGGTGATTTCTTTCTTGTTTTGAGCCTGTGTATTTAAATAAAAAGCTGTTGAAGTGAAACAGATACAGAAAAGCACAAAAGTCTTAAGTTATAGTTTAATGAATTATTGTAACTGGCACAGTCACAGAAATATGTGCATGTAACATTACCCCCAGTCCAGAACCATCTATCTCTCATATTGGACACCTACCAATTACTCGTTCCTCCCTACCTCCTAAAGGTCACCACTCTCAGGGATTATAATGCCATGGGTAATTTTTTTGCCAGTTTGAAGTTTATATAAATGGGATCAAATAATATGAACAATATTAACATGTTATATCTGCTTTCTCTCACTCGATTTATCTATGTTTTTTGTTCATAGCTCTGTTTCTTTTCATTTTTATTGTTGAATGGTATTACTATATGTGCATATTTATTAAAATATTTTATTTGCGATGAACATTTTGGGTTGTTTCCAGTTTTGGACTTTAACCAATAGTACTGTAGTGAATATTGTTGAGTTTAATATTTGGTATGCACATGCATGAATTTCTTTTCATTATGAATATAGAAAATTGCTGACTTACAAGCACAGTAGAACCTCTATAAGTTGACCACCCAAGGGGCTATAACCTATTGGTCAAGATATGGAGGTGGTCAACATAATGAACTAAGCTTACTCTGTTGATACGTACTTGTGGTGCATGTCTGGTCTATGGAAATTAGGTCAAATTAAGGAAGTGGCTAATGTAGGGAGGTGGTCAGCTATGGAGGTTCTCCTGTATGTGGATTAACTTGAATTCATACTGCTAAACAACTCTCCACTCCACTCCTCAGCAATAGAAAGCTCTATTGCTCCAAATTCTCATCAACACTTGGTTTTCTCTGTTTTGTTTCTGTGTTTTGCCCTTTTAGTGGCATACCACTGCACTCTTACCACAATTAGTTTTCTACCTTCTGTTTCCCTGGTGTGTAATGGTATTGAGCATCTTTTCATGTGCCCAATGGCCATTTTGGTGTCCCTTGTTGTTAGTGACTTTGTAGATCTGTTTCTATATTTCTACTGGGTGTTTTTTTCCTAATAGTTTCTGGAATTTCTCTGCATGTTTTGGATAATAGCCTTTGTTGGCTTTATAACCCCCCCCCCTTTAAGTTGATATGTACTCTTTCAGCAGCATCATTTGATTCAGAGAAATTCCTGATTTTAATGTAATGTAATGTAATGTAATGCAGTTTGTCCTTCCTACTCTTATGGTCAGCACATTTGTGTTTTAAAAAATCTTTGCTGGGCCAGGTGCAGTGGCTCACACCTGAAATCCTAGCACTCTGCGAGTCCAGCGTGGGAGAATCGCTAGAGCTCAGCAGCTGGAGACCAACCTGAAAAACTAGCCAGGCACTGATGTGGCAGCTGCCTGTAGTCCCAGCTACTTGAAAGGCTGAGGCAGGAGGATTGCTTGGATCCAGGGGTTTGAGGATGCTGTGAGCTAAGCAGATGCCACGGCACTCCAGCCTGGGCAACAAAATGAGACTCAGTCTCAAAACAATTAACAACAACAACAAAAAAACCCCAAAAACCTCCCCCTGAAAAAACACACACAAAAAAAATCAATAAAATTTTTAAAAATTCTTTGTTCACTCCATATTATAGTCACGTGCTGCTGTGTATTATCTTCAAAACGCTTCATACTTTTACATTTCCTATTTAGTTGCACAAATCACCTGCAGTTAATTTTTATTTATAGTGTGAGGTAGTAAAGCTTATTCTTTCCATGTGGAAATCCCATTAATGTAACACTATTAGTGAAAAGACTGTCCTTTCGCCAATGTTCTGCAGTGCCCCAGTAGACATAAATCAAGTATTCAACTACCCTCAGGTATGTTTCTGAACACTCTATTTTGATCCTTTGTTCTATTCATCTATCCTTATGCTACTACTAATCTTAATTATTGTAACTGTAATTATTTTGGTATCAAATAGAGGAGGGTCTCCCTATTTTTAAGTTTGCCTTGGTTATTTGCACTTCAATCTATTAAAAAAATCCACTGGTTTAAAAAATAGTTAGATAGATGCAAATATCTATTATAGTATTTGATAGTACAGTAGGGAAATTTTAGTTAACAATTACTTACTATATATTTCAAAATAAATACATGAGAAGAATTGTGATGTTCCCATCATGAAGGAAAATAAATGTTTGAAGTGATGAATATTCCAATTACTCTGACTTGATCATTACACATTGTAAACATTAAAATAACACATGTACCCCAAAATAAGTACAACTATGATATATCGGTAAAAAAGTACATAAATAGAAAAAAAAGACAAAATATCCGCTGGGATTTTTATTACAATTACATTAAATTTTTAGGTTAAATTAGGGGAAATGGTATCTTTATGATATTAAAATTTTCAATTAATGTACATACAATATTTTTCCATTTAGCTAGGTCTTTCATTTCTATCAATATTGCCTTATAATTTTCCAGGGAAGAGGTATTGTATGTGTTTCCTAGGATATTTTGTGAACAAGATTTTTCAAATATTCTGAGACTTGTGAATTAACTCTGATATTCTGTGAAGGCCAAAGTCTTCAGGCTGATCTAATGCTCATTTGCACATAGGCATACATAATACAATACTGTGAATGTGCTAATTTTGTAAGATACATTATTTTAGTTTTCTGTAGTAATAACTTCAATGAATTTCAGGTCGGTATTAATGCCTCAGATCATATGAGAATTTTCCAGGAGAAATCATATGAAGAACATTTCATATGTGCAGTTCATCACATTTATTTTAAGTGAGAATTTATTTATATAATAATTGGCATCTACAATTTAGTGAAAGGAAAATATTTAGGAAAGGTAATGAAACGATATACCACTGTATAAGCCAGGGTCCCTTTAGGAAACAGTGAACTTAATTTGAGTGATTTGAAGAGAACTTAATAAGGAACACTCTATAATGATGTAGGCAGGGTGAGTGCTCTATGCTGCAGCTAATAGCTGCAGAACATTATTACCATTTCTCCAACTATAAGGATAAGAGGGAGTAATTGCTAAGCCTTGAGAAGTAGGACTGTCTTCTGAAGGCACTGCGACTTTTAGAACAGACACACAGTCAGCTTGCATAAAGCCTGTAAGAAAGGAGCTCTCCTGGCTGTTTCTTGTGATCTCATTGGCCTGACCCAATCAGAAGCCACAGATCAAGAGAACAAAGGGGATACAGAGCAAAGCAGAGAAGAATGTAGAATGGTTCTGGAGAGTGAAACAGAAGATATCCAATATAATACTTTTATAAATCAAGAAAAACTTTAAAATCCTATTTTCTTTGACTTCCAGGAAGCTAACAGACAAATTACACAGCCAATGTCATTATCAACAGTACATCTAGAACTTTTACACATAACTTCACCTTCTTCTGTGTAATTCTTGCAGCTGATGCCCCCCTGAATTGCATTTGCCCATCTGTACTAATCACCCAGTTGCTGTGATTATTGACTAATACTAATTTACCATGGCCTTTCTCCAGATAATTTTTCCTGGTTAATAGTGAGCTTCTTTCATAAGTGGTTCCCACTCCTTCTCCTTTCCCGCAAGATGTTAACCGATAGCAGATAGAGCAGTACAAAGGCCAATCTACTTGCAATAAGGTAGAATTATCTCTGGCAGAATTAATCCTGTGGAATTTCTCTAAGGGATCACATTGAAACTCTTTTACTACTGTGACTACATTCTTTTTTAGTTTTTTTCCCTACTATGTTCTGTTTCCTTCACTCTGTCTTAGAAGTACTTCCCCAATAAATTAGCAAGATAAAATCTTTGTCTTAGGCTCTACCTCTTATAGTGCTTCAACTCACTAATTCTTACTTAGTTGGTGCTAACCATCTGCTGAGTTCTAAAATTTAATTATTGTATATTTCAATTATAAAATTGCCTTAGACTTATTTTTTAGAGCAGTTTTAAATTCACAGCAAAATTTAAAGGAAGGTATAGAGATATCTTGTCACTGATAAATATCAATAAAGGAAGTAATAAATAAAACTTTGTTCACAGATGACATGATTCTCTATGTAGAAAATTGCCAGGAATTAAAAAAAAAAATCTTATGGCACTAAAATCACTTATAGCAAGTGATGCAGAATCCAAGGTTAATATACAAAAATCAATTGCTGGGGAGGGGCAATATGGCTGCCTGGAGCCAGCTCTTGACATAAGCTCCTGTCCAGATGGAAGGATAATATCCAGAAAGTACCCAATTAAGCTGAAGACTGGGAGCTGAGCTGAGAGAGAAGAGTGATAACTGCAGGTCACCTCAGCTGAAGCAAGCTGCAACTCCAAGAAAGCAAACTTCAGGTACAAAATTCATCCCAAAGAAAAGGAAAAGTTTCCATCCCCTCCCCCAAGAAAGTTGTGTTTCTTTCTCTTTTTTTTTTTCTCTTTGTTTGCTCCTCTAGGTTTTCTACATGTGAGCAGTGAACTGAGGACCTCTTGTCTCTCCCCATGGGTGAGAGCTGTAGGAAGTTGGGTCTACTTCCCCAGAAGGACCCTATTGTGACCCTGAGCACTCTCTTGTCAGGCAAAAAAATTGAACTAATGTTTTCCCTGCCATTCTGAACTTCCAGTCCACCCTCACCCCCTTGCCTGATGAACCAGAAGCCTAATCCCTGCAGAGACTACGGGAGGAGGCTCACGAGCAGTGTCCCCCACCCTGCTGAACCAAGCACTCCACCCCCACCTGGCCAAAGCCTCACCTCTAGCCCTGCTAGAGGGGCAGGTCCCACTCCCCCCTATGCTCAGCCTTGCAGGAGCCTTAGCACCATGCCCTGCCCACCTGGAAACAGTTATGAGTTGAGTGACTCCTGCCAAAGTCACGGGGCACCAGGCACTTCCAGAACCATGTGCAGCATCCCTTGCCCTGCTGCTGGATCTGTGTGCCCCATGCTCCCAGAGCTGTTCCTACAGCCAGAACTCCCTGGCCGTGGCAGTTGCCTGGGAGCTGCGCAGGGACACTTCCTTCAAAGATCCAGGAACAATAGAGCGATCCCGCTGGGATCTAATCTCAGAGAGACACCTCCCCAACTCTGAGGACTGCCAGAGGAAACCAGAACTCGCTCTATAGGGATACCAGTGCTGCAGAGCTGCAGGGGCAAAGGCGTGGTGGCTGAGGGAGAAAAGCATTTGCTGACTTGTTACCCCTAGGATTAGACTGAGTTCAAGTGAAACACTCACCAGTGGCTATTAAGTACCTGAGGCAGGCAGGCCTAAGCTCCCTCAGCAGGCTGGTGGCAGAGAGTAGTAGCCACAGGGGCATTGACCTTCCTTTGACTGTGACAGGCACAAAACCACTGCACATCTGCTTATTGGAGGGAGCAGGACCTCAGCCCTGTGGAGTTACCAGTGACTGGGTATAAAAGAGGAGCAAGTGGAGAAAGAGACACAGCCCCCTGGTCCAACTCTGCTACTGGGAGGGCCTTTCTGATTCCAGAGCACCAGAGCGAGCCAAATTTGAGCAGCCAGTAGACCTCCGCTGGAGACCTTTTGAACTCTCCCACTTAAGAGTTTGTAATGACTAGGTCAATTGTTTGGAACTCCTAACCTGGGCCAATCACCCAAGGACACTCTCATTTGGTACCCTGGTTGTGTGGTAACAGGAAGGGTTGATTTTCCTCTTCCAGTTATTGTCCATGGCGGGGTGGGGTGTCTTAGTTGCTTGTATTTCTCCACAGCTAAGACTTCACCAGAGAAACTGATCCACTAGGAGCAGCCAAATACCAGCTGAATACAAGACAGAGCCACCTAACCCCACCACACCAAGCAGGTTTCCTCAGCCTCAGACTGTAATACTGTATGCGTCCTTTGCAAAGTTATAGGGGAAAAAAACTGCAGTCATCAGTCCCAGATCCTTGACAAAGGGCTGGTTAACCACAACTCCAGGAACTACCAAACCCATTTCACCCTACCTGCCCATCTAGCCAACAATGAAAAACAATCATGAGGCAGAATCAGTGGAAAAACTCTGGTAACATGAATAATCAGAGTAGATCAACTCCCCCAAGGAATGATATGGCAGACACAACACAAGATCTCATTTATAAACAAATGGCTGAGATGTCAGAAATTGAGTTCGGAATTTGGATAGCAAATAAGATTAATAGAATGGAGGTATTGATGGAATTAGAATTTCAAGGAGTAATTCAAAAGATGTCTCAAGAATTCAATGAATTCAAAGACAAAATCACCAAAGATTTTGACACATTAAGGCAAGAACTTGTAGCCCTCAAAGATCTGAGAAATACAGTAGAATTCCTCAGTAACAGAATGGAGCAGGCAGAAGAAAGGATCTCTAAAGACAAAGCTTTGAGTGTTCCTAAATGCTCAAAGAGGAAAAAAAGTGGAGAACAAAAACAGATCATTTTTTCAGAGAGCTCTGGGATAATCTGAAGAGAGCTAATATTCACCTTATGGGAATACCTGAAGGTGATGAGATTGCTACAAAGGATAAAGAGGCTTTACTTCCTGAAATAATCAAATAGAATTTTCCATTCATGCCAACAGAATCTGAAATTCAGAAAGCAGACAGATTCAGAACACCGGCATGACTCAATCCAAATAAAAATTCTCATAGACACATTATAATTAGCTTTTCCAAAGTTAATAGAAGGAGAAAATTCTACAAGTCACCAGATGTAAGAAAACCATAACCTACAAGGAGAAGAACATTAGAATGACTGCAGATCTCTCTGCTGAAACCTTTTAAGCTAGAAGAGAGTGGTCATTGACCTTTAATCTCCTTAAACAAAACAACTTTTCACCCAGGATCCTATAAACTGAGTTTCATCTATGATGGAGAAAAGTAAATACTTTAATGACATGCACATGTTGAAGAAATTTGCCACAACTAAGCCAGCTCTCCAGGATATTCTCAGACCTATCCTCCATAATGAATAGCACAATCCTCCTCCACCATAGTAAACTCACTCAGAAACTTTAGATCAAATTCCAAATTCCACAGTGGTGAAAGGATTAAAAATTTCCACTGGACTTTTGAAAAACTCAATACCCAAAATACTATCTGGCTTATCAATACTTTCAATTAATGTGAATGACTTCAATTGCCCTCTAAAGAGGCAAAGGTTGGCTCTCTGGATACAAAAACTCAGGCCAGACACCTGCCTCATTCAAGACTCTCACCTTACCTTAAAAGATAAACATAGACTCAGTGTGAAGGGATGGTCATCTATAATTCAGGCAAATGGAAATCAGAAAAAAGCAAGTGTTGCAATTTTATTCGCAGATACAATAGGCTTTAAACCAATAAAAATAAGGAAGGATAAGGATGGTCACTTCATATTTGTTAAGGGCAACACTCAACATGATGAGATTTCAATTATTAACAATTATGCACTCAACCAGAATGCGCCTCCATTTATAAGACAGACTCTAACAGACATGAGCAACTTGATTTCCTGCAGCACCATAATTGTCGGAGATGTTAACACTCCTTAGGCAGCGTTGGATAGATCCTCCAAAAAGAAGCTAAGCAAAGAAATTTTAGACTTAAACTTAACCATACAACAGTTGGATTTAATGGACATGTACAGAACATTCCATCCTAACAAAACTGAATACACATTCTTCTCATTAGCCCATGGATCACCCCCCAAAATTGATCACATCTTAGGTCACAAGTCTAACTTCAGTAAACTTAAAAGAATAGAAATCATTCCTTGTATTTTCTCGGACTATCATGGAATAAAAGTTGAACTCAGTAACAACAGGAATCTGCATACACATACAAAAACATGGAAACTAAATAACCTCATGCTGAATCATAGCTGGGTCATAGATGAGGTTAAGAAGGAAATTGCCAAATTTTTGGAACAAAATGATAATGAAGACACGAACTATCAGAACCTCTGGGATACTGCAAAGGCAGTCCTAAGAGGGAAATTTATAGCCTTGCAAGCCTTCCTCAGAAGAACGGAAAGAGAGGAAGACAACAACTTAATGGGACATCTCAAGCAACTGGAAAAGGAAGAACATTCCAACCCTAAACCCAGCAGAAGAAAAGAAATAACTAAAATTAGAGCAGAACTAAATGAAATTGAAAACAAAACAATCATACAACAGATCAACCAATCAAAAAGCTGAAATAGATAAACCTTTAGCTAATCTAACCAGAAGTAGAAGAGTAAAATCCCTAATTTCATCAATCAGAAATGATAAAAGCCAAATAACAACAGACTCCTCAAATTCATCAAATACTGAATAATACATAAAACTCTATTCTCAGAAGTATGAAAATCTGAAGGAAATAAATAAATACTTGGAAACATGTCACCCTCCTAGACTTAGCCAGAAAGATGTGGAAATGTTGCACAAGCCTATATCAAGTTCTGAAACAGCATCAACTATGAGAAATCTTCCCAATAAGAAAAGCCTAGGACCAGATGTCTTCACATCAGAGTTCTACCAAACCTGTAAAGAGGAACTCGTCTATATATTACTCAACCTCTTCCAAAGCATAGAAAAAGAAGGAACAATTCCCAACACATTCTATGAAGCAAATATCACCCTGATACCCAAACCAGGAAAAGACTCAACAAAAAAAGAAAATTATAGACCAATATTTCTAATGAATATTGATGCAAAAATATTCAATAAGATCCTAGCAAACAGAATCTAACAGCATATCAAACAAATTATACATCATGACCAGGTGGGTTTCATCCCAGGGTCCCAAGGATGGTTCAATATACGTAAATCCATAAATATAATACATCACATAAACAAATTAAAAAACGAAGACGATATGATTCTCTCAATTGATGCAGAAAAAGCTTTTGATAATATCCAGCATCCTTTCTTGTTCAGAATGCTTAAGAAAATAGGTATAGAAGGAACATTTCTTAAACTGATAGAGGCCATCTACACAAACCCACAGCCAATATTGTATTGAAAGGCATAAAACTGAAATATTTCCACTCCGATCAGGAACCAGGCAAAGATGCCCACTGTCTCCATTGCTTTTTAACATTGTAGTGGAAGTCTTAGCCACCGCAATCAGGCAAGAGAAGGCAATCAAGGGAATCCAAATAGGACCAGAGGAGATCAAACTGTCACTTTTCATAGATGATATGATTATAAATTTGGTAAACCCCAGGGAATCAACCACAAAACTCCTAGAAGTGATCAAGGAATACAGCAACGTCTCAGGATACAAAATCAACATTCACAAATCTGTATCCTTTATATATATGAACAATAGTTAAGGGGGAAAAATAATCAAGGACTCTAGTCCCTTTATAATAGTGCAAAAGAAGTTGGAATATCTGGGAGTGTATCTAACTAGTGAAAGATCTCTATAAAGAGAACTATGAAACTCTGAGAAAAGAATTAGCTGAAAATGTTAACAAATGGAAAAATATACCGCTCTTGCCTGGGAAGAATCATCATTGTTAAAATGTCTATACTACCTAAAGCAATCTACAGATTTAATGTGATCCCTATTAAAGCATCTCTGTCATACTTTAAAGACCTGGAAAAATTAGTACTTTATTTTAAATCGAAACAGAAAAAACCTCAAATAGCCAAGACATTACTCAGAATTAAAAACAGATTGGGAGGAATCACACTTCAGACGTCAGACTATACTATAAATCGAGTGGTCAAAACAGCATGGTACTGGCACAAAAATAGAGAGGGAGATATATGGAACAGAATTTAAGACCAAGAGGTAAACCCAGACACTTATCATCATTTGATCTTTGATAAGCCTATCAAAAATATAAATTGGGGGAAAGATTCCCTACTCAATAAATGGTGCAGAGTGAATTGGCTGGCAACCTGTAGAAGACTGAAATTGGACCCACACCTTTCTCCTCTAACAACAATTGACTCTCACTGGCTAAAGGACTTAAACTTAAGACATGAAACTATACAAATTCTTAGAGAGAGTGTATGGGAAGCACTTGAAAAAATTGGCCTGGGAGAATACTTTATGAGGAGGACACCCCAGGCAATTGAAGAAACATCAAAAATACATTACTGGGATCTGATCAAATTAAAAAGCTTCTGCACTGCCAAGAACACACTAAGTAAAGCAAATAGACAGCCCTCAGAATGGGAGAGGATTTTTGCAAGTTATATTTCTGACAAAGGTCTAATAACCAGA
>CAUYON010135410.1:0-19435 GCA_963573935.1 Arctocebus calabarensis | reverse complement strand
AGACTTCCACGGAAAGCGGGGCAAAAGTTGCTCCTGAACCCTCTCCTTTGCTCTCCATTTTTTGTTGATCAGTGATACATACCTCAGAGAGGCCGGCAGAATGGATACCTCCTGAGGTAATTACCTCTTTTTTTTTTTTTTTGAGACAGAGCCAAAAGCTGTCCCCCTGGGTAGATTGTCGTGGCATTACAGCACAAAGCAACCACCAATTACTGGGTTCAATCGAGTCTCCTGCCTATGCCACCCAATTAGCTGGGACTGCAGGCGCCCGCCACAACGCCCGGCCATTTTTCTTTTTGGTTGCAGCCATCATTGTTGTTTGGCGGGCCCAGGCTGAATTCAAACCCGCCAGCTTAGGTGTACGTGGCTGGCGCCTTAGCCCGCTGAGCCACAGGCGCCAAACCATTTGAGTGTATTCTTGTGTTCTTTTTTTTTTTTTTTTAGAGACAGAGTCTCACTTTATCGCCCTCGGTAGAGTGCTGTGGCGTCACACAGCTCACAGCAACATCCAACTCCTGGGCTTAGGCCATTCTCTTGCCTCAGCCTCCTGAGTAGCTGGGACTACAGGCACCCACCACAATGCCTCGCCATTTTTTCTGTTTTTGCAGTTCGGCTGAGGCCGGGTTTGAACCCGCCACCTTCGGTATATGGGGCCAGCGCCCTACTCGCTGAGCCACAGGCGCCGCCCTGATCTTGTGCTCTTGCATTGGTGTGTGCACACATGAAAGTCAATGAGCGGGATGTGTCTCTGTGCAGGTGTCTGTGTGTGTGCATGGGTTCTGTGTGTGGAGGGGGATGGGGAGTAGAAGTATGTCAGCTTCCAAACTCATCAGGCCAGAGGACAGAGGAGGCTGAGCTGCACCAGGGAAGGGGATGCTGGGTTGCCTCGTGGCCTTGGGTGAGGAGAGAATGGTACCGATTGAACAGAGCACTATTACTGGCAAAGTAGCTCTTCCTTTGCAGCAGGATCTTTTCTATCCCCACAACCCTTGTGTTCCACACTCAGCCTGCAACAGGAAAATGAGGAAGAGCTGGAGCAAGGTCTTGTTGTAGGCACTGCCTCACCAGTCACTTGTCCCAAGAAGGGACAGGAAACGATAGTTGGTGGTGGCTGTCCCTCCTCAGGGTGGGGATCATCTCTTGAGTAGAACCTGTTAGTCTTTGACTAGTGGCCCCTCAGGAGAGGCCACTCCCACTGGCCCACTGGTGTCCAAATACTTTTCTATGCATGTGAAATTACTCAGAAAAAATACACCCACTCATCCACCTGATAATTATTAGGAATTAACAAACGATTTTTAAACATAATTTATTAGTGGTGTTCATCTGTAGCTCCCTATTGTGCAGCTCTGGATCTGTCTTGATTCCTCTGTTCTGTCTCACATACAGACTTTTCATCGGAAGGACCCCCGTTCCCCTGTTGGGTAAGATCACAACAGTAGAGGCTATACATTCTAGAGTGGCCCTGGGCTCCTGCTGGCTGCTACAGGGACAGGGGATAGAGCAGCAAATGTGCTACTGAGTGTTTGGTTATATCCGGTGTTATTCCAGGGCTGTGGGATAGGAAGGCCGGAAATAGCTCTGGAGTGCTCAGTGTGAAGCCTTAGGGGCCCCAGATGGAGAGAGGTTGCCACTGGCTGGGGAACTGGGAGAGCTGGCAGGGAGGAGGTGGCAGGTGAGCAGGGCCAGGAAGGAAAAGGTAGTGTTACAACATCATTATCTCTACTTCATGTTTCTAATGTCTGGGAGACAAGAGCTGGTCACAGTTGCCACATTCATGCAACAGTGTGAGCATAGGCCCCAGGAGGTGAAGTGACTTACTCAGGGACAAACAGACCATCTCTGTTAGCTGTGCCTTTCAGATAGTTGGCCTATTGATTTTTTCTAGTCAGTTCTGTCCCTTTGACTGTCTGTGCTGGAGCCACCCTGCCCTGCCCACAGGGGTGAGGATCTGGCATCAGAGCCAGCCAAACATTCCACCCTTAAATCCCTGTCTCAAGACTTCACATGCCCCTTGTTGAGTCACTTCTGACTTATCCATTTCCTTAAGCCAGAAATCCAAGTTATCCTTCATCTGACTCTCCCTCACCTCCCATGCTCTTCAATTGATCTCCTGAACATATCTGGAATAGTAATAGTAATGATGTGGTAATTGATTCTCTCAATTAGTCCTTGCATTGGTGCTATGAAGTTGGTGCCCGAGGTCCACAGCCAGGTGGGGTGGGGCAGAGCAGGGATTCAGCCCCAGCTGTCTGCTGTCTGCTCCTTACCACTCATCTTTCCTCATTAGAATGGTCACCACCATCAGTGGCTCTCTTGGGTCACACCAAAAGCCCTTCGCTGAACTGTTTAAGTCCAGTCTTACTTGTTAAGGACATTCTCCATAGAGCAGCCCGCGAGTTCCTTTTAAAACATGCAGCCAATCATGTCTTTCCCCTGCTTAAAACCTTCAGAGGCTCCTTAGTGCCTTCAGCCTAGAGTCCAGTCTCTTACACATATCCCTTTTGCCTTGTGGAATCTGCCACTTGACAGTGAGAAGCAGGTGCTGGCCTCCCCCATGCAGCAGACATTGTAGTCCACCCACAGTCAGTGTGTCCTTTGCTATCTTGATATCCCTGCTCCTTGTGTGTCTTCACTCTCAACAGGCAACCATTACGTGCTTAGAGTAGAAGACACCCCAGGGGATGTTGCAGTACAACTATAAAAGAATATACTGCATCTGCCACCAGCCTGTGATCATCTTGAAGGTGGGAACCATGATTTTGTGTTCTCTAAGTGTAGGGACAAATGTAAATTCAGGAGCCATTGCCCCACTTGATCACCAGAGGAGTGTAGAACGCTCATTTCCAGACTGGGATGGCAAGAAAAACCCCTGGAGGAAACTCACTAGAGGTGAATCTAAAATAATGAGTAAAAATTTATTAAGTAAAAAACAAAAAGAAAGAAAGAATGTTACAGGAAAAAAAGCATTTGTCAAAGCTTGAAGACATCAAAGAATAAGGTAGTATAGTCAAAGTCAAGATATTTCCAAATAAGATGGCACAAGGGGCAAGGGATGTCCCAACAGCAGCTTGATGAGGTTTTCATGGCAGACTTATCAGCCTTGTTTTACAGAAGAGGAAACTAAGAGAGGACCCCAGAGAGGTCAAACAACTGGCCCACCATCACATATTGGTAAAGTGAGAGTCAGAGATACCTCAGGTCTTTAATGCTCTTCTCCCTGTTAGTGTAGCTCCTCTAAGGGGGTTACTAAGGGGGGTTAGGTAAGCCCCAGGCCTGAATCAGCAGAGTGTGGAGAGAAGGGTGGTGGGGTAGAGTCAGTGACCTCAAAGTTGAAGCATGAGGGTTTACTGGGGAAAAGATTCTCTGTGCTCCATAAGTATGAGGATTTGAGCTCTTCCCTCCTAAACAAAATTTGGAGAATTAGAAGCAGGTATAAACAGGCATAACTTTCTTTTTTTTGAGACAGAGTCTTAAGCTGTTGCCCTGGGTTGAGTGCTGTAGCATCACAGCAACCTCAAAATCTTGGGCTTAAGCAATTCTCTTGCCTCACCCTCCTAAGAAGCTGGAACTACTGGTGCCCGCCACAACGCCCAGCTATTTTTTGGTTGCAATTGTCATTATTGCTTAGCAGACCTGGGCTGGGGTTGAACCCGCTACCCTGGGTGTATATGGCCAGTGCCCTTGCTGACTGAGCCACTGGCTTTGCCACACATGCACATTTAATTTCCCCGAATATGTTTGAATCATGCTAATGTTGACTAAAGAAAAAAAATCAAGTGTTGTGCCTAAGTCATGGGGTCCCCCCCCATAAATCACCAGAAATCCAAGTTATCCTTCATCTGATTCTCCCTCACCTCCCATGCTCTGCAATTGATCTCCAGAACATATTTGGAATAGTAATAGTAATGATGTGGTAATCGATTCTCTCAATTAGTCCTTGCATTGGTGCTATGATGATTTTTTGAGGAACCCAAGTAATTAATAATAGGGTTGGAGGTATGAAGTAGGTGAATGAAAAAACCCAGGGAAATGGCCACAAGGGGTAGATGAGTTAGAAAGGGAGGAAGTCCACCGTTGCCTTCTCCTGGAGGGAGATTCAGGAGGTGGAAGGAGGTTGGGCAGGCAGGCATCCTCAAAAGGAAGAAGAGTAACGAGGGGTGTGGACCATGCCTTTTCCTTCCTTCCATTACCACTTCTGAAATACCATATATCCTGCAAAGTTTGGATCCAAAGCCATCTCCCCACATGAAAGCCTGCCTGATTTCCACAGCTCCCCTGGCTTGCTATCTCCTCTGATTTTTTTTTTTTTTTTAGAAAGGCTCTCACTCAGTCACCCTTGGTAGAGTGCTATGGTATCATAGCTCACAGCAACTCAAAATCTTTGGGCTCAAGGGATCCTCTTGGATAATCCTCCCTGGTAGAAGGGACTACAGGCACCAGCCACAACGATCAGCTTTTTTTTTTTTTTTTTAGAGACAGGGTCTCACTCTTGCTCAGGCAGGTCAGAACTCCTGAGCTCAAGCAATCCACCTGCCGTGGCCTCCCAGAGTGCTGGGATTACAGGCATGAACCACCATGCCCAGTCACTATCTTCCATCTGATTTTTGACACACTCTATCTTCTCCTATTTAAATTCCCTTAAAAGACAACAAGTGTGTGCCTTTTTCACTCCTTCCTCCTACATGGGACAGAGAGGTGATGGCTGAAACTGTGGCTACCATCTTGGACCACTGGGGGACGGCCTCAGGACAAAATTCCTGAGGGCTTTGTGGGTCAGAAATGCCACACCTGACCTAGAATGCCTATCTCCAGATGTTTATGTGGAAAAAAAAAACTTTATCCTAAACCAGTTATTTTGGGTCTCTGTTACTTGCAGATAATCCTAATTTTAGCTAATACACTGGGAATTATTTCTCATTCCTTTTCTTCCTTTCTTTGTGTCTAATCACCAAATCCTTTTGATTCTACCTCCTTGGTATGTCCCAAATCTGTAACCTTTTCTCCATAATCTCTACCTCTGCCTCTACCTGAACTCAGGTAATCATAAACTCTTAGCTGGATCACTGTGCCAACCTTCTTGCTACCTGGTCTCCTCACCTCTAGAGTAGCCCTTGCCAATCCACCTTTCATACTAGTAACTCAAATTAGCATATATGAGTATACATGTGCACACACATACAGAAAAGCAAAGAATCCAATATAATCCAGGCCCCAAATGGTGACAACTGTTAAGCAGATCTGTCATTTTTATGAAGCAAATATGACAAAATTGTCTCATTCTTCTCAAGGCAAATACTCTTTCATGCCCTTATGATCTTATTTTCAACTATATCCTTGGTACATTTTTTCAAATTTTTATATGCATTTATGAATGAATGTATGGCATGGTTCTGTGGTATTTTTAAATTTTTGCCATATGTACAGTTCTGCAACTTTTAAAAATATTTTGATGTTTCCCCAAGTTGACAACTACCAAGCTTATTATGTCAGCAACTCCATAATGCTCCATCATGTGACTCCAGCAGTACATGGGTCTATTCCCCCATTTGTGGGCAACTAGGTTGTTCTCTGTGTATTTCTTTTATAAACAATGCTTCACTGACAGCCTTATAAATGTGTGAGTAGATCTCCAGGGTTCATAGCTGGAAGTGTAATATACCTGAAAGTATATACCTTGTTGTGTTTGGGGTACAGTGGTTGTTATGGGTTGAAATGTGTCCCCCCAAAAGACACATTCAAGTTCTAAACTAAGATACCTGTTAATGTGATTTACTTGGAAATAGGGCCTTTGCAGATGTAACCAAGTAAAGATGAGGCCAGTAAGATGCACCCTAACCCAATATGGCTGATGTCCTTAAGAGAAGAGACAAAGAACCAAAAAAAAAAAAAAGAAAGAAAAGAGAAGAGACAAAGAGACAGAGTGCCTCATGATGACAAAGACAAAGACTAGAGTGATACATCTACAAGCATAGGAATACCAAGGATTGCAGGCAATTGCCAGAAGCTAGGAGAAGCATGGAATAGATTCTGAGACTCCATAAGGCACAAACCCTGTCAACAACTTGATTTTGGATGACTGGCCTCCATAACTGTGACAGAATAAATTTATATTGTTTTCGTGGGGCATGGTGGTACACACCTGTAGTCCTAGCTACCTGGGAGACTAAGGCAGGAGAGTCGGTAAAGCCTAGATGCTGCAAATTACAGTGAGCTATGATGACACCACTGCACTTTAGCCTGGGAAACAGAGTGAGGCTCTATCTCAATCAATCAATCAATTTCTGTTGTTTTAAACCAAGCATCTTGTGGTAATTTGTTACATCAGCCCAAGCAAACAAATATAGTGGTAGAATCCCAAGTCATGGCCTTTGGGGGCCTACATCAAGGTAAGAGGGAAACTTGTGGCCTTCTGAATCCTTGAGTACAGCCTTTTAACTGAATGCAAATTTTGCACAACAATCCTTAACAAATTCTTTTTTTTTTTTTAGGAGTCCAGTTCACACCTGGGAAACAAATTCTTTTAATAAAGGGATTTGTTCTATGAAATTTGGATTCCGCAGAGAGGCCACACTTGGGGATCTGAAGGGCCACATGTGGCCTTGAGGCTGCAAGTTCCTCATCCCTCAAATTCATATTTTTTCCTTTAAAATTGTTTCATTCACTTCTACAATTATAAGAATTTGATAGACACAAGGTTGCCAATAGTAACCATAGGTTACTTTGTGCTTACTACATCAGGCCCTGTTTTTAGACATAATCTGCTAATCTCACTTAATCCTCACAAAATACACATGCTAGTCTTTCCCTAACAGGGATAAGGAAACACTCAGGAAGAAGATGAGATGACTTGCACTTAGGGAAACAGTCCAGCTGGTGGTTTAGGGTTGAAAAGTAAAAGCCATCTTGGGTCTTAATAACTGTAAGGCATTGAGCAAAATACTTTATCTATGCAAGCTACATTTTCCCAGCTTTCAAACTGGGATAATAGCAGCCAGTTCTTCGATCTGGTCCGTCAAGACTGAATGAACGAAGCGTAGCAAACGCGGGAGCAGGTAGGTGGTGATATAAACTGTGGCGTCGTCACTCTCCAGGGCATCCGCGGAGGCCTGGCTGCTCCGCCCCCGGCCGCCAGGGGACGCTGTGACGCAGATTGGACTGGCGCGCGGCGCTCTAGCCCCGCCCGGGGAAGTCGCTGTCCCTACCTTCAGCTGGAGCCCGCGCCTCAGTGCATGCGCCCACTTGCCCTCCGCTCAGGCCACCCACTGCCCTCCTGCCGCCCACCATGTCTCTGCTGCACTCTGGCCGCGTTCTCTCCGGGATCGCTAACGCCTTCCACCCAGGCCTAGCCGCCGCAGCCTCTGCCAGAGCCAGGTAAGCCAAGGGAGACGGAGATGGAGCCGGGACCACAGGCCCTGCCCAGTCGCGCGGCGGGCGCCCCAGTACATCTGACCTCCCGCTCCCGAACACACACACACACACACACACTTCCTTTCTCGTCTTTCATTTACTGGTTGGAAGTCCTCGCCTCCCAGTGACCCTCGGGGTCCCGCATCCCTTTCTGCCCAGCACCAGGCACCGCAGGAGGGCGTGACAGCGCAGTCCCCCGGGAAGGAAGTGGGCCCTTCTCGGGTCCCGGACTTGTATTCGGGGCGAGGGGAAAGAAGAGAGCGCGCGGCCGTGGCGCCCGCCGGCCTTGCGCGGATTGGCTGCGGCACCGGGGGACGTGCGTGCCCTTGCCGGGCTGCCCTTGGGAGCACCGGGAACACCTGTAAAGGCCTGGCTCCGGCCGAGGCGGGTGGGCTGGGCAGTAGCTGACTGTAGCACCTGTGTGAGCAGCGGGGCGAAGCGAGCGGGAGAAGGCTCCCGAGACACCGGCTTTTCTCACTGCATCCAGTGACCTTGGCAGTGGGAGGCATCGTCGGGTTTTAGATACCGCCTGTGTCGCTGTGCCTCTTGTGCCTTTGGATCGGAAAAGGTCTAGGTGCACTGAGCATCCCTTTTTTTTTTTGCCCGCCTTTAGGAGACTCGGTAGTAGGAAACTAGTGGAGCTTTCACTCCGTCTCTCTCTGCTCTTTTATTCAGTAAATATTTCGTAACCCCAGGTTCTCAGAGCCAGGCAGTAGAGTAGATGCTGGCGATACAGTGATGAACAAGAGTGAGAGAACAATAACAAATTGTCATTGCTAAAAAAAATGACAACTACGTAATTTTGTACTGTGATACACAGTATGCAGGGAAAGTTCAAAGCATGAAATGGGCTCTAGTAATTGCTTCCTTACTAAAGACCCGAGCCAGGCGATTAATTCACGCAAGAAGCCTATTTGGGGCAGGCTCCTTTAAGTATACCTAATGAGGAACTGGAGTTTTAGAATCACCCTCAAATAGATAGTAACTACAAGGAGCAAAGTGTTTGGCCTTTATGCCTGCTTTAGCTGTCGTTTGAATGTATGCACCATGTCTTTAAGCCAGCAGAACAGTCTGTCCTTTCTAAATACTCACCGTCTTGGCGGTACAGTTTTGCCCAGGCTTTCTTTCAGGCTTTCTCCTCTTCCTGATTTGGCTCCTTGGCCCCGTGTCAACGAGTGCTTTTTTAAGCCTGCCTACCTAGTCAGCCAGAATTAGGCAGGAGTTAACTTAAGTAGCAAATTTGGAAAACCAAACAGAATGCTTAACATTACAGGGAGACAGAGTGTTTCACCAGTGTAGTAATGTTAAAAATAATACCTTATTTTGTGGATTTGGGTGAGTGTACTGACTAAAGCTCTAGTTAAAGTGCTTGGTGAAAATCCCTTGGGGTTAGGATTAGAGTTAGTCATCATTTAAATTGGAGAGCCTGACCTTTTTTTTTTTTTTTTTTTTTTTTGTCGTTTTACCAATAGAATGTAATTTCCGTGAGAACAGAGGATATCTCAGCACTTAAAACAGTGCCTGGCATGTCTTTCAAATTTAGTATTTTAATTTTAAACTTTGATTTTTACCTTAATACAACAAAAACAAGTACAGTATGGCATTTTGATGTTGTATCTTAGATCAAAATCTAAACATAGGTCAGTCCCAGTGCAGTGATGTTTACAACTAATCGATCATGACCAGTTACAGACTTCTTTGTTCTTTCTCTACTCCCACTACTTCACTGGAATAGCCTTTAAAAACAAAAACCTAAACTTATAGGGGTACTACTAGTGCAAAATATGTGCCCAAACAATTAAATCTTAAAATATTTGAGCACCCGATGTTGAACTGCTGTTTGGGTTTAAATAGTGAGACATGACTGGATGATAGAACCAGATGCCATTATCTGGCCATGAGTGTTAAACTGTTCAGACAAGGAAATAAGAACCTTTACTCCTTTCACTATAGAGATGATCTTTACCTACAGCCAAACAGTAAAAGTGTAAAACATTTAGAATAGGCCGGCGTTGAGGGGTTCGGGGGTGGCTAGTACCTTTAATCCTAGCACTTTCCGAGGCTGATATGGGCAGATTGCTTGTGCTCAGGAGTTCAAGACAAGCTGGACAAGAGCGAGACCCCATTTCTACTAAAAACAAAAAAACTAGGCATGCCCTGTGGCAGGTGCCTGACATCCTACCTACTTGGGAAATCACTTGAGCCCAAAGTTTGAAGTTGCTGTGAGCTATGACGTTAGCCATAGGACTCAACCCCAAGGGCAACTAAGACTCTGTCTCAAAAAAAAAGAAAAGAAAAAGGGCGGCGCCTGTGGCTCAATGGGTAGGGTTCCGGCCCCATATACAGAAGGTGGAGGGTTCAAACCCCGCTGCGGCCAAACTGCAACAACAACAACAAATAGCCAGACTTTGTGGCCGGCATCTTTAGTCCCAGCTACTTGGGAGGCGCCTAAGCCCGGGAGTTGGAGGTTGCTGTGAGCTGTGATGCCACAGCACTCTACTGAGGGTGATAAAGTAAGAATCTGTCTCTACAAAAAAGAAAAAAAAAAAATTAAACTCAAAAACCCATTGACATTTCTTTTTACTTTTTATTTTGTTTTATTTATTTTGAGACAGAGTTTCACTATGTTGCCCGGTAGAGTGCCATTGATGTCACAGCCCACAGTAACCTCCAGCTCTTGGGCTTAAGCGATTCTCTTGTCTCAGCCTCAGCCTCCCAAGTAACTGGGACTACCGGTGCCTGCCACAATGCCCAGCTATTTTTTTAGTTATAGTTGTCGTCGTTTGGCAGGCCCATGCTGGGTTTGAACCCACCAGGTCTGGTGTTTATGGCTGGCACCCTAGCCACTGAGCTACTGGCACTGAGCCTGATGTTTCTTTTTAAACAGCTCATTCTAATACAATAAAACCTTGGCAATTGGTATTCTGAAGAACTGAAAATTTATCCAACAAAATATTTGGATAGAATTCTTTCTAATTCATTTAAATAGAATTCTTTCTAAATTCTACTGTATTGTTTAGGTGCATTTTTTAAACACTGGATGTAAGTCTTTTCCTTAATTTTTAATCTGTTTCTAATTATTTAGTTCTGGTGATTTAATTTTTGGTGAAACAACTAAAGGAATATCACAAGACTCCTTCCTAAACTCCAGGGTTTGACAGTGGTACAATAAACATTAGTTAGAAGTTCACAATTGTGGTATTGTCTCTGCCATTTTTAGCTCTATGATCAAGGACAAGTTAATTATATCCTCATTTTAAAATAAGAAAAATGTGAGGAAAACATTTTAGAACCTGTAAAGCACTAAGTATGCTAAAGCCCTGGGGAAATTGCAAGGCATTTCAATTGGAAAGGCTTAGATGAATACTTTGTACCTAGCATTTTTTGGTTGACTAGTCAATATTGCTCAATGTTTGAGGCTTTGTATGTACATCCAAAGTACATTGATAGGAATCTCTTTGTAGGCCACAGGTTATCAGTTTCTATGTTGTCAGGTTATCAGCTTCAGTTTTGTCCCTAGCACAACCTCCTTTTCATCTGCCATGATTCCTTTAAGAAATAGAATAATGAAGGGCATAGAGGAGCTGGAATGTGATCACTAATGTAGAGCCTGCTCCTATATTTATATTTAGATTGTTTAAAATTCACTGTTTTTAAGTTGATTTTAGAATTCTTCTTAAGAGATATACCAGAAGACTCACAAGACTATGGGTTCTGTTTAATGTTTGCAAGAACCAGACAGATTGACAAATATGCGCTTTTGACACTATTTAAAAAGAATGATGCCTTCTGTCCTTGTGGTTAAGAGCAGTAGGCAGTGGCTCTGTCATTATTGATTGAAGGCCTTGGAAATAGATTTCTTTTCTTTTCTTTTTTTTTTTTTTTGAGACAAAAGTCTTGCTATGTTGGCCAGACTAAACTAGAACCCTGGGCTCAAGTGATCCTCCCACCTTTGCCTCACAAGTAGCTGAGGCTACAGACTCAGCCTGAAGTGCCCAACCAGACCGTCTTCCTAAAAATGAAAATTGCTTTGTAGAATGTTCTCTTTTATAATCTAATATGTCCTTGACATTCAAAGTATCCCTTTCACTCAGCAGTTAATGACAGTGATGTAGATAGGCAGGTGGCTGCATGTTTTCAGGGTTTGAATTATGGATAAGAAATAAAGCTGGCTGGGCACCGTGGCTCATGCCCGTAATCCTAGCACTCTCGAGAGGACAAGGCAGGAGGATTGCTTGAGCCCAGGAGTTTGAGGTTAGCTGTGATGATGCCACTGCATTCTAGATGTGAGGACAGAGCAAAACTAGTTTGAAAAAAAAAAAAGAAGAGCACATAGCCCTCTGGGAGGATGAGGCAGGTAAATTGCCTGAGCTCACAAGTTTGAGACCAGCCTGAGCCAGAGCAAGACCTCGTCTCTGAAAATAGCTGGGAGCTGTGGTGGGCACCTGTAGTCCCAGCTATTTGGGAGGCTGAGGCAGGAAAATCACTTAAACCCAAGAGTTTGAGGTTGCTGTGAGCTGTGGCGCCACATGTTCTACCAGAGCCAACAAAATGAGACTCTGTCTCAAAAAAAATAAAAATAAAAAAAGAGCAGAAAAGACATGCATTTGCTCATGAATTCTCATGACTATATATGCTCTTTGAATTCTCTACTAACTGGCCTCAGCAGGCTCCATACTAGGATGCAAGGTGGTTACACATACAAGTGTAATAGCAATAATTTAGCAACAATGATACCAGTTAACATCAATCATTCTGCCAGGCTCTTTTCTGAGTATTTTTTTATCCTTATAGCAACCAACCCTGTGTGATAGGTACTATTATGTCCCCATTTTACAGATGAGGAAAGTTGAGACTTAGAGAAGCTAATTCATGTGCCTCTGCTCACACAGTAGTAGGTGGCAGAGCTGTTATTCATTCAATTTGCCCAGTACTGAATTTGCCCAAGGCAAACTATTGAAAGAACCCATTAAAAGAAGAGACTAAGAAATCAAAAAAAGGAATAATCTGCCCTTAAATAACAGAACTAACTGTACACACTAATTACAACTATTGAGACTGAGGCAATTTTTAACTTGCCAGAAGAGCATGAAGTCAGCTCTGTCCTGCTATCTATTGTGCCTCATGAAGGAGTGATGTGTATAAATGCTGACTAGCCGCAAGTTCAGTAAGAGAGCCTTTGTCTGGAGATAAATGTTAATGAAATAATTCTCGAGCTCATCAGCATAGTGAGCACAGAGAACTTCCGCTGTGCTGTGCTGATACATTCGACTAAGATTGGATAAATGATCACTAAGAGAACTTCGGTGATTTGACCTGGGTAATTTGGAACTTTGCTTCCTTACCTTACCTTCTGCTATCTGCTCCAACACCACCCAGTTCTTTCTCATCCTTAAGCTCTGCTTGGAATGCCCTTTCTTTCATCCTTAGCACTCAGATTATGGGTCACATCTTCCTGGAAGCCTTCCTGATTTTATAGTATAAAGTGGTTCTCAACCTTCCTAATGCCACAACCCTTTAATACAGATGATGTCATCACGGGTACTCGTATGTGGGCGTTTCTGCATGTGGGCGGACCTGCCTGGAGACCGTTAGAGGAGCGGTATCTCGGTTCCTAAGACCATCAGAAGTATGTGTTTTCCGACCCCCAAGCAGGTCCCAACTCACAGGTTGAGAACCGCTGCTTTTATACAATGTTTCCTCCCTTCCCCAAGCTATTAACTCCTCCTCATGGGTTCCCATAAATAATATACTGTGCCTGTCTTTATCACTATCCGTCATCTCACCCATCCAGCATTGTGTACAACCTCCTCCTGGACTTCTTGGACTAATCTGCTAATAAGGGATTGTGTTTTACTCTTCTTTACATTAGCACCTAGCAGGTTCTTAATGATTGATTTAGGACATCATAGAGACTTTGTGTTATATTTCATGAAACCATGTTAAGCTTCTTGCTTACTTCCCCTCAAGAAAAGAGATAAAATAATCCTTTTCTAGAACAGTGTACCATGAGCTTTAAAAACCTCCTTTTAATACATTAATGCATCCCTTCTGCCAACAAGGTATTTACTGGAAGAAAAGATAGTACTTTCCAAGGGCCCTCTAGTTCTGTAAGTGTTTTAGGGTTGGTTGGTTGGTTGGTTTTGGGGGGTTGGTTTGTTTGAGACAGGGTCACTCTGTTCCCCAGGCTAGAGGACAGTGGCATCATCGTAGCTCACTGTAATCTCCAGCTCATGGGCTGCAGCCATCCTCCTGCCTCAGCCTCCTGAGCAGCTGGAACTACAGATGCAAGTCGCCATGCACAGCTATAATTTTCATATTTTTTTGTAGAGACAGGATCTCACTTGTGGTCAGGCTGGTCTTCAACTCCTGGCCTCAAACAATCCTCCCATCTCAGCTTCCCCAATTGCTAGGATCACAGATTGCAGATATAAGCCACCACACCCAGCTAAAATCTCAAAGACAGCTTTAAGTCAAAGTCTAAAACAAAAAAAAAATTTCTGTGTTTCACATCCAATTTGGGGAATGCCAGATAAAAATTTGTCTGGTTGGCTCGACACCTGTGGCTCAACGGGCTAAGGAGCCAGCCATGTACACCTGAGCTCACGGGTTCGAATCCAGCCCGGCCTACCAAACAACAATGACGGGCTGCAACCAAAAAACGGCCAGGCGTCGTGGTGGGCGCCTGTAGTCCCGGCTACTTGGGAGGCGGAGGCAGGAGACTCGCTTGAGCCCAGGAATTGGAGGTTGCTGTCAGCTCTGATGCCACGGCACTCTATCCAGGGTGACAGCTTGAGGCTCTGTCTCAAAAAAAAAAAAAAAAAGTTGTCTGGTCATTTAAGACAAGATTATGCATGCCAGGGAAAAAAAATCACTGGTTACCTATTTAATCAAAATAATAATAAAACATTAAAATTATACAGCATAATTATAAAGAACCTTAGTTCTTTCGTAAGTGAGAAACTAGGTTTTTGTTTGTTGTGTTTAAATAATCAAGGATGTAATAGAATGATGTAATATACAACATAAAGTATAGAAAAGTATTGTGGTAAAGCACAGAATCTACTAGCTAAGGTGATTGCACAGAATGTTAAAAAAAATAACCTTTCATATTGTAGCTGAAGTCATTAATCATTAAACCATGGAAACTAGCCTATCAAGATTGAGCAAACTTTGTTAAAAATGTTAATTCTTCAAGCTTCTTTTCAGATTTAGTTATTATAAATAAAAACAAAATTCCCATTTTGAGTTTTGTTCTCATATGCTCTTTTATATGCAGAACATGCTTTAGGATAGTAGTTCTCTTTGGGGAACATTGAGATGTTATTTATGATGTTATTTTTTTTGTTTTGTTTTTGAGACAGAGTCTCACTTTGTTGCTCCCACTAGAGTGCAATGGCATCACAGCTCACAGCAACCTCAACTCTTGGGCTCAAGCACTTCTCTTGCCTCAGCCTCCCTAGTGGCTGGGACTTCAGGCACCTCCAACAATGCCTGGCTATTTTTTTCATTGTTGTTGTGTAGCAAGCCCCAGGCTGGTGAACCCACCAGCCCCAGCCTATGATATTATTTATTCATGCAATGTGTTTCCATTATTGTTATTTTTAGATTTAATCACTAAGTATTAATATAACAAATTTCTCAGTTCTGATTTCTGATACAATTAATTTATTAGTGATTATACCCATATAAAAGCTCTTTCAGGTATTTTTTTTTTTCTGAGACAGAGCCTCAAGCTGTCACCCTGGATAGAGTGCTGTGGCATCACAACTCACAGCAACCTCCAATTTCTGGGCTCAAGCCAGTCTCCTGCCTCTGTCTCCTAAGTAGCTGGGACTACAGGCGTCCGCCACAACGCCTGGACATTTTTTGGTTGCAGCCACCATTGTTGTTTGGCGGGCCTGGGCTGGATTCGAACCCGTGAGCTCAGGTGTACGTGGCTGGCGCCTTAGCCCGTTGAGCCACAGGCGCCAAGCCGCTTTTTCAGGTTTTAAGAGTATGACAGCTGTGGTGGCATGCACCTGTACTCCCAGCTACTTGGAAGTCTGAGGCAGGAGTTTTGCCTGAGCCCAGGAGTTTAAGCAACAGAGTGAGACAACCCCTCCCTCTAAAAATTATAATAATAATGGGAAGTTTTAAGAGACCAAAATGTTTGAGAACTACTGTTTTCCTTGAAAAACAAAAACAGTTTATTTGTCTGTCACTGTTAACCTAGTATGGTCTTAACTACTCATTAATTATCATTTAACCAAAGTATCTTCTTTTTCACTGAGAAAACTGAGGGAAGAAGGTTGTGATGTCAGTGTTAGACAAGCATTTTAAACAGTCTAGTTGCAAGAAAACAAGCTAGGGTTCCCACTGATTCCGCATTATGGGAAATTGTTGAGTTATTTCATTATATGTTATAATGTAATAATAATAGAAATAAAGTACCCAATAAATGATACATGCTTGAATTTTCTTATAAGCCACCACCCACCCCCAGTCATTGAAATTGGGCCCTGGTACCAGAAGGGTTGGGGACTGCTGATCTAAAGATCATGGAAATCTTCTTCAAGCTGATATATTACAAAATACATACAGACCCACACAAGAGAAAAACACAAGTAAATTCAAGAGGAGGACGGTTAGTAAGTTCCCATCTAACGGGTACAATGTAGGGGTACATGGCACACTTCCTGAATGAAGGACTCAACTGCAACTGAGTCTTTACCTCACAAATGCTAACAATGTAACCTAATTGTATATGCCCTCATGTTAATCTGAGATTTAAAAGGAAAAAAAAAATACAATTACTATTCTCTAAAATCTCATAATCCCAGTCTAATGATGAGAAAAAGCATCAAATTCCAAAATAAGGGTATCCTCAATATACCTGACCAGTATTCCCAAAACTATCACAGCCAAGAGGAGCCTAAGGAGATGTGACAACTAAGAATAATGTGGTACTCTAGATGGAATCCTGGAACAGAAATAGGTAAAAACTAAGAAATTCTGAATAATTTGTAGACTTAATAATGTATCCATGTGGGTTCGTTAATTGTAACAAGTGTACCATTCCTATATAAAATGTTAACAATAGGGGAAAACGGAGGAATGGGTATATGAGAACTGTACTGTCTGTTTAATAATAGAGTAAAAATATATAATTACTGTTAAAATTAAAAGTTTGTTAGAATAATTCAATTTAGTTTAACACAATTTATATTTTTATAATTTTAAACACTATATAAGAGTAATATTGGTTTATTTTATCAGTAAGCCAGTATACATTTAGGAAAAGCACATTCACATAGCATAAAATGTATGCTATATTATACTTAACATGAATAAAAGACTTACCTGTTTTTATTAAAACAAAACTAAAACTAGTCTCATTTACCAAAGATTTTCCTTATTTTTATGAACTCGAATGTCTACAATGCTTCTGAGCTTAATGAAGAAAAATAAAGTTTAGGGCGGCTCCTGTGGCTCAGTGAGTAGGGCGCCCAGCCTTCATATACCAAGGGTGGCAGGTTCAAACCCAGCCCGGCTAAACTGCAACAAAAAAATAGCCAGGCGTTGTGGCAGGCACCTATAGTCCCAGCTACTCAGGAGGCTGAGGCAAGAGAATCACCTAAGCCCAAGAGCTGGAGGTTGCTATGAGCTGTGACGCCACAGCACTGTACCAAGGGCGATGAAATGAGACTCTGTCTCTAAAAGAAAAAGAAAAAGAAAGTTTAAATCTAGCACTTTGAAAGAACTAGAAATTTGGGGTGCCATTTCCTGAGAATTTTAGGAATTTTATTGCTACAGATGCCCATTTATGTCTATAACTTAAGTAGAACAAAGCACTTACAATTTGAGACTTTTATAATCTAATTTATCAGTACTCTGCAGAAAACATTTCACATTCAGACACTCAGAGTTTAAAAAAAAGAATGCTTTCTCTGGGCAGCACCTGTGGCTCAATGGGTAGGGCCCTCCCTCATATACCAAAGGTGGTGGGTTCAAATCCGGCCTCGGCCAAACTGCAACAAAAAAACAGCCAGACAGTGTGCCACCACCTGTAGTCTCCTGTAGTGCCACCACCTGTAGTCCACCACCTGTAGTCTGAGACAAGAGAATGAACTAAGCCCAGGAGTTGGAGGTTGCTGTGAGCAGTGTGACTCCACAGCACTCTACCCAGGGCGATAAAGTGAAACTGTCTCTACCAAAAAAAAAAAAGGCGGCTTTCTCACTGACATGTGAAAAGCTTCTAGCTCTTCAGATCTATTCCTTCAGCCACAGGGCAAGAGTAAACAAAAACAAAGAACTCATGAGTCTAATTTTTAAAAAACTATAAAACTCTTAATTGATTTAAGCTCCAAGTAAACAAAGGCAAATGAACAAAAAGCTTAAGCCAGATACTCTGTTGTCTCTCACTCAGAAGAAAATAGATCTCAGCCATCCTTCAAAGTGCCCAGTGGTTACAGCAAAAAAACAGTGTGTAGTCATTGCCACCAATGGGGACCAGCTTATTGTCCATAAGTAAACCAAAAGCACGATCCCAAATCAATAGAGGATGGGGAACAAACTAGAACAACCATTTAAACTTCTGTTGCCTCCTGGCATTCACTTTGCAATCTAAAGAAAGATGGGATATACTTCCCCAACAGCACAATTCAACTGGCCTAGTCAAGTGACATCCCTGGGCATCAATGAATTGCCTCCAAGACTGTTAAAGGATATTTGTCTTGTTTTTAAAGTAAAATCACGACTAATACAAATATAAAGTGAATATTATCAAACATTTTAACTAATTCTGTTGATTTTTAATTCCTAAATAACTAGCATCTCTTTCCTCCTCTCCACCCCTGCTACCCCACCCTGGTTCAAGTCCTTATCGCTTTATCTGTTCTTTTGGGTAACAAACCAGCTTTTTTTTTTTTTTTTTGAGACAGAGTTTCACTATGTATCCCGTGGTAGGGTGCCCTGGCCTTACAGCTCACAGCAACCTCCAACTCTTGGGCTTAAGCGATTCTTTTGCCTCTGCCTCTCAGTAGCTGGGACTTACAGGTGCCTGCTTTCAATGCTTGGCTTTTTTTTTTTTTTTTTTTGCGGTTTTTGGCCAGGGCTGGGTTTGAACCCGCCACCTCTGGCATATGGGGCCAGCGCCCTACTCACTGAGCCACAGGTGCTGCCCCAAACCAGCTTTTTCAAAGATCCTTCTGCATCTATTCTTAACCACCCTGCACACAATAGCACTTCACACTATAACCAGGTGGGCTGTACAGAATCTAAGTCCATTCATGTTCACATGTTCCCTCACCTAATCACCATGTCCCCCCCACATACACACACCCCCAAAAAACAACCCCAAAACAACTTTAATGATTCTTCAAGTTTCACTACATCCCAGGTAGGACCCAAGAACTTGTATATTTAACAAGCTTTCCTAATTATGGCCCTTACATGGCCCTTCCTTTAATGTCTCAGCTTTTACCATTCTCATTTCTCACTGCCAAATTACCTGAACTATTTTTTGCATGGGAATTCAGTTCAGATTTAGACTGCTTTAAAAGCCTGCATTTGCCCTCTGTCTTCCCCAGGATGATTTGGTACCCCCATCAGCTTCATGTTGTATTTGTATTAAAATTATTGGTCTTTTCCACTCTCCCAGGAGATGCTTTGAAGTCTTTTACATTATTGGGTTATTGGTTCCTATTGCTGTACCCTGTCATAACAGACTTGTAAATACTTATTGAAATGAATTTTTGGAAGCTCAGGCCTCTCTGGCTATGGGGATCTAGCTAAGGCAACTGAGCTTATGTATTTCTCATTTCAGCTCCTGGTGGGCCCATGTGGAGATGGGACCCCCAGATCCCATCCTGGGAGTCACTGAAGCCTTTAAGAGAGACACCAATAGCAAAAAGATGAATCTGGGAGTTGGTGCCTACCGGGATGATAACGGAAAGCCTTACGTGCTCCCTAGTGTCCGTAAGGTGAGTTTGCCATCCATCACCTGCTGAGTCAGGATGAAGAGACTGAAGGGAGCCCTGGAGAG
>CAUYON010135409.1:0-10862 GCA_963573935.1 Arctocebus calabarensis | reverse complement strand
CCAAACCAGAGATGTTGGTGTTGATGTGGAGAAAAGGGAACACTTCTACACTGCTGGTGGGAATGCACACTAATACATTCCTTTTGGAAGGATGTTTGGAGAGTACTTAGAGATCTAAAAATAGACCTGCCATTTGATCCTTTAATTCCTGTACTAGGTATATACCCAGAAGACCAAAAATCACATTATAACAAAGACATCTGTATCAGAATGTTTATTGCAGTCCAATTCATAATTGCTAAGTCATAGAAGAAGCCCAAGTGCCCATGGACCCACAAATGGATTAATAAGTTGTACATCTATACCATGGAATACTAAGCCTCCTGCAAGAAAGATGGAGACTTTACCTCTTTCATGTTTACATGGATGGAGCTGGAACATATTCTCCTTAGCAAAGTATCTCAAGAATGGAAGAAAAAGTATCCAATGAACTCAGCCCTACTATGAAACTAATTTACAGCTTTCATATGGAAGCTATAACCCAATTACAGTACAAGAATATGGGGAAAGGGGCAAGGGAGGGTAGGGGAAGTGGGAGGATGGGTGGAGGGAGGGTAATTGGTGGGACCACATGTACGGTGCATCTTAGAAGGGTACAAGTGAAACTTACTAAATGTAGAATACAAATGTCTGAACACAGTAACTAGGAAAATGCCATGAAGGCTATGTTAACCAGTTCGATGAAAAATTTTCAAATTGTATATAAAACCAGCACATTGTACCCCATGATTACATTAATGTACACAGCTATGATTTAATAAGAATTAATGTGTTTTATCATTTCATGATCCTTATGCCAAAGATTTTTGTCATATCAGCATAGAAAATTACACTAAATGTACTTTTGTGATCCTAAAGGTGACAGTGTTGATCTGAATACTGAAAAATAAAATTCTATGCTTTCAATCTAAAAAAAAGAAAATAATAATTGTATCATGGTCATGTGAGATATTACATAAAGGGAAGCTTAATGAAAGGCCTATGAAAACTGTCTGTATTATCTTTATAATAATTCAGAAAGCCTAAAGTTGTTTCAAAATAAATTTTTCCCCAAAAAGCCAAAATAAAAAAGAGAATGAGAGAATAAAGAGAGAAAGAAGAAATTGAGCCTTTGAGACCCTGTTTACCTGAGGTCACATAGCTAGCAGGTGTCAGTACTGGTTTCAAATTCATGTCTGGTTTATTAAAAAAGCCCAGGCTCTTTATCATTACATGTTTTTCTTCCCTGCTTTCTTCCCTCCACCCTCTCTCTCTGTTTTCTGTGTTAAACTTTTAGACTGGTGGTTTCTACCCAATGCCACTATTTTTCTACTCTGAGATAACAAATTAGCCCCCAAGTTTAGTGGATTAAAACAACAAACCTTGTTATCTTGCTTTCTATGGATCAGGAATTGAGGAGTGCCTTTGCAGGAAGGTTCCTACCCCCATGTCAGCTGGGGGTGCAGTTATCTGAAAGTTTGAGAGGCTGGAGGGTCTTATTTACATGGCTGCTGGCACATCTCAGCTCTTCATCTCATGGGCTTCTCCATGGGGCTTGTTGAGTGTCCTTATTATATGGAAGATGGCTGCCCTCAGATGGAGTGATTTATGAACCAGCAAGATGGGATGTAAAGAGTGTCTTTTATGACTTAGCCTCTAACATTATGATCCATAATTCCTGCAATACCCTGTTGATTACACAGGCCAACCCTACTCAGCGTGGGAGGGAACTACCTGAGCATGTGCACTTGCTCATGCTTGGCTGAATGCCAATCCTTTTGGGAAGCTGGTCAACTTACGTACATTTCTTTCTTTCTTAGTTCTTAGTATATAAGTTTTCCCCTTTTTTTGCCTGAGTTTTTAGAGACTTTCTCTCAATTTTTTTCAGTTTTTTCCTAATGATTCAATTTCTAAGTTTCTCATTGGATTTAACAATCCCTTGTCATGTCCTACTTTTTGGTTTTTCAGTGACACAAAGACCACCTGAATGGACACTTATTAAACGAGTGAACGTTTGTCCTTGTCTCAGATTCCTCTCCTGCTGGTCTTCTCTGTTTTCTCTTCATCGAGGCTCAGGCACAGGCTGGTCATATTTAGCCCAGCTGATGTGTTTTATTTGGCTCCCACAGAGTTTGAATGTTCTGAGCCAACATTCAGAAGTTGGGAGGTTTCACACAAAATATGAGTTCCTGGGTTTTTTTTTCTTTTTCTTCTTTTTCTTTGAAAAATTAGAACTTCTGGCATAGAAATGGTTGCTGGAGGGAAGGAGGGAGGCCCCCTTTTGAGATGGCAGGCCCCCTTGGTTCCTCGTGGTCCCTGGCATGCTAGCTTGTCTCTCCCTGACATCAAGGTTCCTTCAGCTAGCCATTTATTATGGTGCTTGCAATATTGTTTGTCTTAGAGTATAAAAATAGCCCTGAAACTCCTGTCTCTTATCAAAGTGGAAAAATGAATGACAAACCAGGTGTTCATGTATTTTTTTTAACACTCACTGGTTGAAGTAGGCAATAGAGTTAGTGATCTGCCTTCTGTGCTCCCAAGCTGAAGAAAGTGACCCCATCATGTAATTTGCCCAGCAGGTCTCTTGTACTCTTATCTTTGATCTCTTTTCTTTCTTACCACTCCAGGTTTGGAATGGAGAGTGAGGTCAGTGTTCCACTGTAGGAGAGACGAACTTTTCTGTTTCTACATGGTGGGCAGAACCACTATCCAATGCTTAGTCTTCTAGTAAAAATACACTTCACTCATGCACGTACCTCACTCTGTTTGTTTTGTTCCAGAAATCCATTTGGCTAAGGCTTCAGTTCCACTGTTGGAAACTGTTCTAGAATTTCTATTCACTTTCATAATTAAAACATCCTTGCATGTCTAGGTCAGAGCTCAAGTTTCTCTCTCTCTCTGTGTGTGTGTGTGTCCTCCAATCAGCGGCAGAAGGGAAAGATGGGAGTACAGTAATCAGTAGGCAAAGTTGTAAGGAAGTGAGGGATGTTTATCACCCCAAAGGCAAAGTGAATCCTAAGCCAAAGGGAAAAACCAGTTTATCTTCACGGTGGTTAATGATGGATGAACAGGGGAGACAAACTTGTTACAACTGTGTAAGTCATTTGTTGGAAGGTCAACATCAAAGTGAATGGAAATTCAGAAGATCTCCTAGTTTAGTTATTTGATGTATTAGTTTGGAATTCCTTTTTGTGCTTAATAAGAGAAACCCAACCATATTAACTCAAACCAATTAGGAATTTACTTGCCCTCACGCAGAATATTAGAAACAGTCATGCAAGGCTGGCATGGAGGCTCCACAGAATCACTGTGGATCCTGCTTCCCACTGTCTTTTTGCTCTGCTGGCCTCAATGCATGACTTCCATCCTTGGGGTGTGTGACTGCTGCTGGAGCTCTGACCCTCAGCTTGCTGAGCAGGGGGGGAGAAGAGCAAGGGCAGAGTGCTCTCCCAGAAGCCTCCTGCCCAAGGTTTCTGCACACACATCATCAGTCATCCTTGTGTGTAAGGGATGGTGGGAAGGTAGTTTTTTCCAGCTGGAGACATTGCTCACACTTCTGGTACAAGAGACCAAAACATGAATAAATACAACCAGCTCTGCTAAATCTATTTAAGAGAAAAATAATGATCATTTATTCACCATTTACTATGTGCTGGCACTGTACTATAAATCATCTTGTTAAATAGTCAAAACAACCCTACGAAATAATAAGTATTATGTTTTTCCTGTGCTACAGATAAGGAAACCGAGGCTTATAGAGGTTCAGTAACTTGGTTGAGGTCACATATGTAGTAAGTAGACCAGAATTTTCAAAAGCTGTTGACTCATCCTTGGAAATTTACAGGAAATGAGCTATTCTTTTATGATAATCTTCTTGAGTTTCTCATTTCTTTTAGTGTGGTAGAATTCCTGCAGACCAACATGAACTCCTACCATGAACTCTCCTGATCTTTACTATTAATCTTTAGCCACAAACAGCAGTTAACAGCCCTTGAGAAATGCAGGCAAGTGATAAACCATCTTTAGATTTTCTCCATTCCTAGACATTTAACTTAACATTTATCGAGGCACTACAACATAACAAAATACAAGGTGTTTTCCTTAAAATTGTCCTCTTATATGCATACTTTTCTCATGCAAATCAGTGTTCTTTGACTAGAATCTAGTCAAACCAAATTTTGTCCTACAAAACTTATTCTTTATCAATTGCCCACTGTAAAAATAAAAGCATAGTTTTGTTGTTTTAATATGCCAGTTCATTCTTATTTATAAATTTGAACTCAGTAATTTATGAGTGATATTTTTGAAGAAAGCATATTACTCATAAAACTCATGCTAGGAAATTTGGAAGTCCTGTCAGACTAAGTATAGTGTCATGGCTTTGTGTTCTTTGGGGGAACAAAAGAAGGGATTTCCTCAAACTTAGGAATAAGATAAGTCACACCTAGAAGTTTGAACTGTGGATCAAATGTTCAAAGCCTGGATCACATAATAAGTCATTGTGATCGCGGTCATTCTCCTCTCACTGAGTTAAAAAGATGTGCCATTGCTAACTCATCCAAGTCTTTCTCAGTCTCTTCCAGAAAGAAAATTCAAAATTTGCTGGGTTAGCACATCTTTTGAGAAATGTGAATGGCAGCATGCAGAATATACACTCAGCCTTTTATATCTGTAGTTTCCTATTTGTGGATTCAAACAACCAGTGGATCTAACGTATTCTGGGAAAAATAGTATACCTGCACTGACTGAACATGCATAGATTTTTTTTTCTTAGTCATTATTCCCTAAACAAGGAAAAATAACTCACCATACCATTTACATTATATTAGGTATTATAAGTAATTTAGAGATAGTTTAAAGTATACAGGATGGGGTGTGTAGGTTATATGCAAATATTACACCATCTTATATCAGGGACTTAAGCATCTGCAGATTTTGGCATCTAAGGGAGGTCTTAGAATCAATCCCCCATGGAAAATGACTGATGACTATTAGGACTGAAGCTTTCTAAAAGTAGCTGCACCAAGCACATAGTAAGGACTCAAATATTTATCCAATGAGTAAATGAAAGAATATCAGATTTCCTAGGTCCTTTCAAATCTGAGTTTCCAAGTAGAATCAATCATGTGTTTGGCTTCCAGAAGAAGCCACCTGTGCCTCTGCCTCTTCCCTTCTCCTTTGCATCTGGTCTCCATGTACTCTAATCCACTGAAGTGGAAAAGTACTCCTTGCTTCTTACTCACCAAGCCCTCTGACCACCTCTCAGTACTTTTCCTACCTGGTCTGACAACAGCAGTGGTCAAGGTTGGCTTGACCTCGTAGTAGTCTCTCTTAGTTCCTACGATGCTACATGGGCTGGATTCTCTCCCTCTCTCTGTTTGATCTTATCCCTGTCATTCTTTGGCTTTTCTTCTTTCATTGTTATATGAAGGTTGCCTACCATTTGATCCAGCAATCCTACTTCTGGGTATGTACTACCCAAAAGAAAAAATGTCATTTTATAAAAAGGACACCTGCATGTGAATGTTTAGAACAGCACAATTCATAATGGAAATAACCCAAGTACCCACCAATACAAAAATGGATTGATAAAATTTGGTATGTGCATACTATGGAGAACTACTTAGCCACAAAGCGAATGATGATCTTTTGTGACAAAAGATGGATGGATCTAGAGACCATTCTTCTAAGTGAAACACCATAGGAATGGAGAACCAAACACATCTATTCTTCCAACCAGATAGGATCTGATCCATCAATACTTAAGAGCACATATGGAAGTAATACCAATGAAAATCAAGCTGAGGGGGGAGAAGGGGATGGGCATAGTGCTTAGAAGGCGGTGGGGGGACATGCTTATAACCTTGACTCAATTTGTGAAAAAGACAAAGTATATAAATAATACATGTGTACCTCTTAATATTCTTAAATTAAAAAAAAAGTCACCAATGTTCAGTTGTCCATTGTGGTCTCTTCCTATCTTCCTAAGTCCTCTCCTGTGAAAATCTTGTCTATACAATTGTCTTGGAATACCATTCTCTGTAGTTTACTGTGAACCTGATTTATCTGATTTGCATATTTTCTTTTCATTTCATTACCCAGCAGCCTTGATGACTTCTGTACACATGTCTAAATTATAAGTGATTATGTCATCTCTGACAGATACACCCCCCCCCACACACACAGCTTCTCACTAAAGCTTCCCCAACTCAGGACACTGCATTACAACATCTTAAGGAACAATCTCCCAGTTGACTTTTTGAACTACACACTCCTTCTTTCCTCAAACCCAACCAATCACGGCTCAGTGCCTGTGGCTCAACGGGCTAAGGCGCCAGCCACGTACACCTGAGCTGGTGGGTTCGAATCTAGCCCAGGCCTGCCAAACAACAATGACGACTGCAACCAAAAAATGGCCGTGCGTTGTGGCGGGCGCCTGTAGTCCCAGTTACTTGGGAGGCAGAGGCAAGAGACTCGCTTGAGCCCGGAAATTGGAGGTTGCTGTGAGCTGTGATGCCACAGTACCCTATTGAGGGCGACAGCTTGAGGCTCTGTCTCAAAAACAAACAAACAAACAATAAAAACCCCAACCAATCAAGTGCTGTTGATGCTTCCTTCTCTGATGCCTTTTCAAAGCAATTTCTTTCATTCCATTTAAAATTTTTATTTTAAAAAAGTTTCAGTCTTACAGAGAAGGTGAAACTAGTATAGATGATTCCCATACCTCTATCACCCACCTTCCCTCAATTCTAACATTTTACATGACCATTGTACAACTATCAAAGCTGAGATGCTAACATAAATATAATGCCATCAGCTAAACTGTAGCCTTTATTCAAAGTTCACTAGCTTCTGTAGGAATTTTCTAAGTTACAAGATCCCATGGTACATTTAGTTGCCATATCTCCTTAGTCTCCTCCAATCTGTGACCATGGCAATATTCATCTTCCACAACTGGGTAACATGATGTCCTCTGAGTTTCTCTACTCTAAAGCTAATACTCTTCATTTTGTAATTAATAAACATTTTAGGGGAGATACTTCAAGACTGTGCAGGTACCCATTTTTTCTCAATTTTTTGACCACTAATTTTAGTGTTCAGCAGCAGATCTCACCTGTATTATTACAGTGATGTTCTAATGGTGATTTTCTGCTTCCCTCATGCCTTCAACATTTATTAATTCATTCCATTCCATTTGAATAAATAATATTACTGTAATAATGGTGAACAATATATTTTTGAGATTTACTCCATGCTAGGCATTGGACAAAGCACTTAAATATTCATGATGTCATAGTTATGCTCATATTTACAAATTAGAAAAGGTGACCCAGAGAGACCAAATAGCATGACCTTATCCAAGAGGATGGAGTCAAATCCCACCCATGTTTGCCTGTTCTGCTAAAGCCTGTTCTCTTATCCCTACAAAGTGACAATGCTGTGTCATTTTGGTTCAAATACTTATTCTGTTGTAACTTCTGCGAGAGGTCCCTACCTCCAGCATCTCACCTGCCAATGCCTCCTAGTGTCAAATTCATTTCCCTAAGTGCTAACATTCTGCCATGTTGTTGTTCTCAAAATACTTCAATGCTTCTCACTTAGGACAGGATGAAATCCTTACCTCACATTGAAGACATCCAACATCTGACTGACCATCCATTCCTTCCTGGTATCAATTCTCCACTCCAATCACATTTTCTCTTTGCATTCACTGTGCTTTCTCTTTCTACTTCATTTAGTTTGGGATGTTCTTTTTCTGTCTCTGCTTGTTGAGTGTACCTGTTTCTTAAAGGTCATGTCTTTTGAGAAGTGGAAATCTTATTGGCTCCATCTTCAACACATGTTCAGATTCTGGCTCAATCCCACTTCCACAGCGAATACCAAGCTACCATCAGCTCGCTACTGGATTAATGCAGTCACTCCCTCATGGTTTCCTACCTGCTCTTAATCTTTTCCACCTGAAACCTGTCCTGTTACACAGTAGCCACAGTGACCCTTTAAAGCTGTATGTCAGAAGAGATCACTCCTCTGCTAGACTCTTTTCACTAAGGTTATAGATCAAAGTATCTACAAATGCTTGAAAGACCCATCTGGATCTCACTGCCCCACCATCACCTCTCTGGTGTGATTTTTCTTCTACCACCTCTGTTCTTTTCACTCTAGCTGCACTGATCTCTGTGATGGTGTTAGACTATTTCAAGCACACCACAGCCACTTAGCCTTTGCCTTGGCTGGTCCTTCTGTCTGGAATGCTTTTCCCCACGTGTATATAGGGCTCATTCTCTCAGCTTCTCTAAGCATTTACTCAAATGTCACCTTCTCAGTGAGTTCTACTCTAATCTTGAAGCATCTCCAGTCTTCCTTACCTTACTCTACTTTTTCCTGTTTTCAGAGTACCCACTGGCTTCTAATAAACTCTATAGTTATTATTTTTACACCTATGGCTTATTATCTGCCTGGGAATATCAGCACAAGGAGGCCAGGAATCTTCGTTTTGCTCATTGATGTATTCCAAGCACCTAGGACAGAGCCTGATACATAGAAGGATTTCAGCAAATTATTATTGAATTATTAGACTGCCTCATTCAAAATGACTCCTCTTCCTATGTCGTCCTGTGATACATGTAATGTATGTATCATTCTTTTGGCACTTATCATTTATGCACTGCCTTACATCATTTCTTGTACCTATGACCTGTCTCCCCAACTAGATTGCAAATTTGGAGCGGTGACATTGATGGTTTTGTATTGCTAGTGCTTCAGTATTGTCTTTGGCAAAGCACCATGATTTTCCTTTATGGAAACTATGCTATCTTCATATTTTCATCCATGTGGTGTGGTCCTGGTTGGGCTAACATTATCCCTTACCCCAGAATGAATGTGTGGACCAGACCTATCTGAATGGAACATGGTATTATCCTAGCAACAAGGATTGGTTTGAAGGCATCTACCAACTCAAGGAAGGTACCATTGGTTAAAAAGGAATACTTTTTTAAAATTAAGATTTCCAGAAGTTTCTTGTGTTTCTTTTTATACTCTACTTTTTGAGTTCCTATCTGGACTAAAGTTTTAAGAGAGGAAAAATCAGAGTCTAGAGATGAACAGATGCAGATTCATGGCATTACTGAAGCACCAAAATCCAGTTTGTTCAGCTCTAGAGTTTCCAGTTAACTGAGCCAAAATGTTTTAAAAAAAACAACCCAGATTAAAGCCACTTTTACTAAAGTTAATAGTATCATGCCTTGTACTATTTAATATTTATTTATTCTTAACATGTTCTTGAAGGACTTTAAGAGGCTTGAAAATGTAAACGTGTAAGATCAAAGAGTTTAAAATAGTTGAGAAAAATCAGACAAAGGAACAAAAAAGAAAAGAAATAGGTTCATTCACAAAGCACTTGCTGGGAAATCATATACATTTTTCGTTGAAGGCCACACAGTTAGCTCTGATCTTTTAGGAGCCAAGGTAAAGGAAAGGTACCATGAAGTTGGTTACAAGAGTCACAGTAGACACAAAAGAAACGTGATTGTGAAATTCTAGAGTAGAAGGACTGGTCTTATTTATCTCTTGTTTCTTGAACTTTCTAGATTTACTGAAAAGATTAAGTAAATGAATTTAAACAAGTTCATATGGACACACCCAACTACCACTGCTGTTGAAGCCACAAGGAAGTACCTGCAATGGTCTAACTCTTGGTTTCAAAGAATTACTCAGAATCACAAAAATCATTTACCTAGACTCCTTTTAGGGTTGTAAAAATATTATAAACATACAAATAGTTTTGAATATTTTTGACCTAAACTGAAAAAAAAGATCGTCCAATTTTCTTTCAGTTTATGGATAAAGTTTTTTTTTTTTTCTTAAAGTTTTGTTTTGTGTAACAAGTATATTGCTCATAAAGTAGGTTGTGTTTCCACCATAGACTCTCTTTACATCTTGACATTTGTGGGCTCCTTGAGGCTCTCAGGGTATCCTCGTTTACTTTTCTGTTGTGTTCAAAACTTGGAAGTTGGAGGTGATCAGTGGTTGTGCCTGGAATGATAACTTCTCATCTCTTTGAGTTGTTTGCCTGCTTTTTCTTCAATTCATTGGCTCCATGATGCAGCCAAGATGCTGGCCTGTTTGTTGACTGATCACTCATAGTAATCTTTTCTTATACCTACTCCCAGAATCCAATGCTATGTGTTGTCATCATTGCAAGAACTACACTTCCTCTTATCCTTCAAATTTATTTTCTGAGCAGAATAATTCCATTCACCCCTTCAAGGCCTCCAACCGTGGATTCTGCCACTTTGTCCTCCCCTGAGAACTCCCTCATATCCATGTCCTTCTTTCTCTGCTGATCCCAGTGAAATTCTGAAGTCTATATTATCCCTACTCTTTGGCACATACTCTCAAGTTCCTTGCCTCTCACCCAGCACATCGCATCCCTAGTTATTCCCAGACCCTTTACTTGGTTCAGGCTTGACCCCCAGCAGGGAAATGTGTTTGGAGGAAACACATAACCAAGCTCCTGAGCTGCACATTACATATATCGCCACGGATATCAAGTGGGATTCGTCATTGTTCAGTAACTTGGTTACATTTTCTTAGTGTATTTTGTCACGCACATAGGTGACACTCTTGTGCTTATTAAAATTTTGTTTCCCTAATCCTGGTTGGAAAACGTCCCTCCCATCTTCCCACTCACTCTTCACATGTGCTTCATCGGTGCTCTCATCTCCAGTCCCTGCTTACATTTCTTTTTTTTTTTATAATTTTATTGAATCATAATTCTGTACATTGGTGCAATCATAGGGCACGATTCATATACATTCAGAAATGTTCTGATCGTACTGTTACAGTTAGCCTTCATGGCATTTTCTTGATCACTATATAAAGAC
>CAUYON010135408.1:0-19951 GCA_963573935.1 Arctocebus calabarensis | reverse complement strand
GTGGGGGTTGGAGGTCCCCCTCCTTGCCTTTCATCCAGCCCACTGGTTCTTCAGCTAGCTAGGTTTCCTAAATTTCACTGACATTTAGAGACAAGAGGTCTTAATTTACTCATTTTAAAAAAAAAAGAAAGAAATGCAAGTAATTATGGAAATGAAAACGTTTTGCCAATTTTGGTGCCAAAGTGAGATTTTTGCCATCACTAAGTGCTCTTCAGGGATGTAGGTAATTCATGACATCTACAGTCATGCTTCACTTAATGGTGAGATATATAGTATATTCTGAGAAGTGTATCATTAAGCAATTTCATTATTATGGTAACATCACAGAGTTTACTTACACAAACCTAGATGGTATAGCCTACTATTCACCTAGGCTGTATGGTATAGGCTTTCACTCCTAGGCTATAAACCTGGACAGGTTGTTACTATACCAAATACTGTGGACAATTGTTTAACATAGTGTCAGCTATATCTAAACACAGAAAAGGTATAGTAAAAATATGATATAAAAACAAAAAATGGTATACCTACATAGAACATTTGCCATGAATGGAGCCTGCAAGACCAGAAGTTGCTCTGGGAGAGTCAGTGAGTGATGAGTTGATGTAAAGGGGTAGGACATCACTGTAACTGCTGCAGACTTCATAAACCATGTACACTTAGGCTATGCTAAATTTACTTTTAATTTTTTTCTTCAATAATTAAGCTTAGCTTAAAAGCTGTAACTTTTTTACTTTTTAAACTTTTAACCTTTTTAACTTGTAACAAAACAGTTTAAAACACAAACACACCATGCAGCTGCACAAAAATATTTTCTTTCTTTATATCCTTATCCTATAAGCTTTTGTGTATTTTTAGTTTTTGAATTTATTTTACTGTTTCAGCTTTTTTATTAAGAACTAAGCCACAAACACACATGTTAACCTAGGCCTACACAGAGTTAGGATCAAAAATATCACTGTCTTCCACCTCCACATCTTGTCCCAGTAGATCTTCGGGGCAATAACATACACCTTCTCCTGGAATATCCAGTGGAGGATCTGCCTTAGGCTGTTTTACAATTAACTTTTTTTTTTTTTTGAGACAGAGCCTCAAGCTGTCACCCTAGATAGAGTGCCGTAGTATCACAGCTCACAGCAACCTCCAATTCCTGGGCTCAAGCGAGTCTCCTGCCTCCACCACCCAAGTAGCTGGGACTACAGGCACCCGCCACAACGCCTGGCCATTTTTTGGTTGCAGCCGTCATTATTGTTTGGCAGGCCTGGGCTGGACTCGAATCCACCAGCTCAGGTATACATGGCTGGTGCCTTAGCCCGTTGAGCCACAGGTGCCGAGCCACAATTAACTTTTTTTTATAAGTGGAAAGAGTGCACTCTAAACTAAGAAAGTAAAGTATAGTATAGTAAATACACAAATAATACATGATTATTATTATTATCATTATCACCAATTATGTACTTTACTAATTGGATGTGCTAATTATCCAATACCAATACACATTATTACCAATTATGTACTTTACTAATTGGATGTGCTAATTTTTTATATGACTGGAAATAGAGTAGGTTTGTCTACCCCAGCGTTACCACAAATATGTGCAGCATATGTTGCCCTCAGCATGACAATGGTTATGACATCTCTAGGCAATAAGAGTTTTTCAGCTCCATTATAATCTCTTGGAACCAACTGTCTTGTATTCAGTTGATCTGGTCAGTCAACCCTTGACCATTACACAGCACATGCATTTAGCAAGATAAGAACAAAAACATTAGAAGCCTAAATAAGACTCTGTGCTGGAAGGAGGTAGAGCAGGGTTGGTTCTGCCTGGCTGTGGGTAGGGAGGGAACATCCACCACCAGCCCCAGAGGCAGCAGCTGATTATTTTGCCTGTGGAGCCCAGTCCTGTGTGGAGTTGGTGGTATGAATGTAAAGAACAGCCTACAATGTGGATTAACACAATAACTCACTCACCCAACTAATTATATGTTGTTTGAAAATTAAGAGTTGTAAGGTCAGGGGCAAAACTGAGATTCACCCATCAGCAGAAACTCTCTGTATGTGTCTCTCTTGTGTTAGAAGTAAACAGCATCAGCAAAGAAAACACAAAAGGGATAGTCTTTGAAGGCCACATTGAAGAGCAGAAAGAAAAAGAGGTAAGGCAGCTATTGTAAGTAAGCTCATTAATGTAATGCATTTATAGGAGTATAAAAAGAAAATAGGAGTATAGAGCTGGAAGATTTTCACTCCAACCCCCTCCAAATAGAAGGCTGGTCGGGGAATTGAGCACATCTGGAATCTCTGAGCCCTGAGGAAAGCTGAGTAACCATCTGGGCCTCAGATGTCCATCACTACCCCAGAAAACGGAATTAACCCAGATAAGCCAACACACAAATCTGGGCAGGGTATTTCAGCCTTTCTCTATCATCACTCTCCTCACCCTGACCATTTCAGACAATTTTTGCTAACTGCTCCCCCATTTGACTTTAAAACCACAGATATATTGCATACATGACAATTAAGTTCACAAACTCATCCTAGAGAAAGTGCTACACCCCTCATTATTAAATATCACTATAGTCAGCTTCAAAGTACTGCCCGTGGAAAGCTATACACCAATGCCAGCATCTAGTCCACACTTAAAAGCAATTTTGGAACTCCTTTTTCTGGAATGGCCATCAGAGCTATCATCACATTACCCTTGATGTCTTAAATGTCTTCAAAATGTCTTCCTTTCAATTTTTCTTTATCTTCACGTAAAGAAAAGTCATGGGGGGGGGGCAGATTAGGTGAATAGGAAGGGTGTTTCAATACAGTTATTTGTTTACTGGGCTTTAAACTCCCTCACAGATAGTGCTGTGTAAGCTGGGGCATTGTCATGATATAAGAGCCATGAGCTGTTGGCAGTTTGGGTTGTTTTCATCTAACTTATTCAAGCAGCCTTTTCAGCACTTCTAAATAGTTAACTTGCTTAACTTTTTGTCCAATTGGAACAAATTCATCATGAATAATCCCTCTGATATCAAAAAAGTTTAGGGACATCATTTTGACTCTTAATTTGGACTGATGAAACTTTTTAGGTCATGGAGAACTGGCTGACTTCCATTATACACTTTGAAACTTTGTTTTAGGCCGTGTTGCTACACCCATGTTTCATCACCAGTGATAACATGACCCAAAACATTATCTTGCCTCTCTAAAATGTCTTAGCAAACTTTGACTATCCCTTTTTTTTTTTTTTTTTGATCATTGCTGAGCTTCTTCAGGACCATTTTTGCACACATCTTTCTTATGCCAAGATTTTCAGTTAAGATTTTTCTAACTGTTCCTCTATCAGTATTGACTTGGTCTGCTATACTTCTCACAGTCAGCCAAGGATTTTGATGCAAAATTCAATGGATTTTTGCAGTGTTTCCATCAGCTATGCTCTTACTGGTTGCCCTGACCTCTCCTCATCAATGATGCTTTCTCTGCCCTCAGAAAAACATTTAATCTATTTTCACACTGCCATTTTCTTCATGGCATTATCCTAATAAATTTGAACTAACATGCCCTGGATTTTACTTCCACTCTTGCCAAGTTTAACAAGAAATTTAATGTTTGTTCATTGATCTAATTCAAGCTCCAACGTTTTCATTACAGCACACAAAAACACAACAAAAATGACCACCACTTAGTAAGACCTTGCCACACATTGACAAAAACACAGCTGTAAGACATTGACATACCAACGTTATAAAATCTGACCAAGTTGTGTACAGCACTGCAAAAGTTAGCACATGGCAAGAAATTCACAAACCTAATTGTCATACCTCAGATGTAATGTATGCAGATCTATGCTTTATACATAAAAGGAATCAGATTTTTGCCTCCCAGGAACCAATTGTACACCCCTTTGGGGTAAAATTGTGTTCTTTGAGATTACATGGCCTAGCCCCACTAGCTCTCTTTTCCTCCACCTTCTGTCAAATGGCATTTTCTTTTACACTTCACCAATGGATAAAATTAAATTATATATTTATTTATATTCCTTTTGAGGCGGTGGGACAGAGCTTCCATCTGTCACCCAGCCAAGAGCACAGTGGCATCATCATAGCTCACTGCAACCTCAGATTCCCAGGCTCAAGTGATCCTCCTCCCTCAGCCTCCCAGAGTGGTAGGATTACAGGTATGAGCCACTGTACCTGGCCAATATAAAATTAAATTATATTATTATAGAACAAAGAGATTAGCCAGCAATAGATGTGTTATGCTGATCTGTCTCAGTCTGTCTAAACATTGCCATCCTTAATGAAGCTCACACACATATACTAGCAGCTAAAAGAATCATTTTACAATAAAGATATTTACACCAGAATGTTTATTACAGCTCAATTCATAATTGCCAAGTCATGGAAGCAGCCTAAGTCCCCAAATACCCATGAATGGATTAATAAATTGTAGTATATGTATACCATGGAATATTATGCAGCCATAAAAAAGGTGGAGACTTTACCTCTTTTATGCTTACATGGATGGAGCTGGAACATATTCTTCTTAGTGAAGTATCTCAAGAATGGAAGAAAAAGTATCGAATGTACTCAGTACTATTATGAAATCAGTATATAATCACCCATACTTTCATACAAAAGATAAAACACAACTATAGACCAGAATGAAAAAGGGAAGAAGAGGGTGAGGGGAGGGGGAAGACTGGGTGGAGGGAAGATACTCAGTGGGACCTCACTTATGTGCATGTTGCAAGGGTACATTTCAAATCTATTAGGAATAGAGTGTAAATGTCTTAACATAACAATTAAGTGAGGTGAAGGCTATATTAACCAGTTTGATGTAAGCATTCTACCTTGTATATAAAATCAGTACATTGTACCCCATAAATGAATTAATTTACACAGTTATGATTTAATAAAATTGCTATATATGTGTTTATACATATATATATACACATATATATATATGAATTGCAGGAATACAGATGAAACAGAGACAATCCCCCTAAAGCAGTTCTCTGTTTATCACAAAAATCTCACATACATCTCTCTCTCCACTTTTAGAATCTATATCCCTCATAGTCCTACTAGCCAAGAAGATATTGTCATGATTTCTGACCCACTGTTAGTACTGTGGAATAAAAAATATTTTATTTCTATAAAATTCTCTAAATTCAAACCATAATGTAAAATGTAATGTGATTTTTTTTTCAGGCCATGGTTTCTCAAACTCCTGAAACAGCATGCTGAAGTTAGGGGCAGGGCTCCCATTTGAAAATCAATCTTCTGGAAAGATTGAGTTAACAAGTTCATGAGGCAACACATCTCAGAGGCAGCTTGAAAATAATTGGTTGAAGTATACTTGATCAGCCATTTGGGTCCCAAAGCATCCAGGGTCTTGATTCACCCGAATCTTTTCAAATTGCCTTCCATTATAATAATAGTTGTAATCATACCTATCACCATTCCAGTAACCTATAAAGTCAGTACTATTGTTGTCTCCATTTTATAAATGTGGCAAATGAGGTTTGTGGTTGTCTAAGCCCACACGGCTAATGTGAGTGGTGGAGTCACAATTCAAATCTATCTCTGCCTAACCATAAAAAGCCCAGGTTTTAACAGCAGCACAGTCCCTCCTTTTGTGTAAACAAAGCTTTGAAGATGGCAGTGTTAAATGTCAAGCAGAAATATTTCTGCTAACATATGAATGGTGTCACACAACTTTGTGGGGTTTTGAAAAATTTGGACAACTGCTCCATCCTTCTAAAACCAAGCAGGTTGAAAAAACCACTGTGAAGATTTGTTTTCGAATTTGAGACCCACTCCAAGAGGGTGTGTGTGAAGTTCAGCAGACAATGAAAAATCATCCCTAGCTCTACCCACTAACAATTGGTGCACAGACCTGCTCTCTATCACCCTCCCAGCTCCAGTCAGCTAAACTCTCTGCTTTGCATGCAACTGCACAGAGGCAATTTATTTTCTCATTGGAAATGGTGATGCCGAGAGAGCAGAGCCGTGTCACACATGGGGGAGCCACCACTATAGGAACAGAGGCTCCTTCCAGCTTGGCTTAGCTGCCATCTTTTAGGCTGCTGTGATAGCAGCGAGAATGGTGCATACCCAATCCCTGTCTCAAGTAGGATTGAGAGTCTCAAATCCCTGCCTTCTTAGAGAGAATAATGGCGAGGGTTTGTAGGGGAGAAAAGGAGGGGAACCGCTCCCTTGAAACCTTGACTATTGGGCTCCTTAAAGATGGATTAGCATTTCAGAGATTTATTCAGTTTCTTGGGTAGAGAAGCTGACTCACAGATACTATAAGTTTGGGCGTGATAGCTTAGAACTAAATCTGTGTCCTTAAGCAGAATCCCAAACCAATAATTTTGAGAAGACATAATGGAGTGCTGTGATAACCCCAAAACTCCATAAATAATGAAGTCACACTTCTCTTATCTGCTAGTCAAGTTTCAAATACCCCTCAGCCATCCAAAGCATCTGAAAACATACAAGTTTCCCTAGTAGTCACCCCACACTGGAAGAAATTAAAAAGTTGAGGAGAGCCTAAGAGGGCAGGTATGATATGATGGGTAGGTTTGCCACGGAAAAATCTCCTTCAGAGGCAAGCAATGGCTCTAAAAATCCACTGCCATTATGAGCAAAAAAGAAAGAATGGTAAAGAAAATAAGAAGAATACACAAAACCTGAATTCTAAAGAAACCCACTAATAGCAGCACTGTTCCAAAAATCTGGTCACAAGGGAGGGGGTTGGGGGGTCATGGTATGTGACACACCTTTGGGGGACAGGACACAATTATAAGAGGGACTTTACCTAACAAATGCAATCAATGTAACCTGGTTTTTTGTACCTCAGTGAATCCCCAACAATAAAAAATAAATAAATAAATAAATAAATCTGGCCGCAAAGGCAAGCCATGTGTATAATTTCAAATTTTCTGTAACCACACTAAAAATAAAAAGAACAAGTAACACTAATTTTAATCATTTATTATACTTATCCCAATATATCCAAGGTGGTATCATTTTAACATATGGTCAGGATGTTGCTCTTATTGAAATTTTGTATTCTTTTTACACGAAGTCTTCAAAATCTAATATGTAGGTTACATTTACGGCACACCTCAATTTGAACTAGCCACACTTCAGGTGACTGATGTGTTGGTAGAAAATTCTCAGCCATTGCAAAAAGGGAATTGCAAGGGAATTGCAAAAAGTGTGATACGGAGACATTCATTACAGTATTGCTTGTAAGCAGTAAAAACTTGTAAAAAATTTAAATGCCCATCAGAAGGTGAATAGATAATTTAATTTTTCTAAATTAAATCATGAAATACAAAGCAGCAATTAACATGAATAAATTGGATCTAAATATATCACTGTGATATCACTCAAAATCATACTGCTGAATGACAAAAGTAATCTGCAGAACCACACATACAATGTACCACTTAGGTAAAATGTTTTAAGTGCCTACAAAGAAGCTAGCTATTGCTTTTTAGAAACAGATGTGTGTAAAGTAGTGAAAATATATCAGACAGAAGAAATATGCACTAACTTTGAAAAAGTGATTAGTTCTGGGGAAGGAAAAAGGAAGGAAGAAGGGAGGGGAGGCAGGCAGGGAGGGAGGGAAGGGGAGAAAAGCATTTTGAGAAATCCAGAAAGAATCCTCAATGACATATCTAATATTTTACATATTAAAAAAAATCCAAAACAAGTAGATAAAAATGCTAAAATTGTTACAAAGATGCTGTATTAATGTTGGTTCAGAAATGATCATTAAATTTTTCTGTCTTTTTCTGGATGCTTGACATATTTCATGAAAGAAAGAGAGAAAGAGGGAAGAAAAAGAAGACACAACACACAATAGGAAAGAGAGAGAAAGAGATGAAATAGTTTGAACAACCCAGCGCAGGATTCTGCACACGTTCTCCCTGCCTTCTGTGGCTAGCAGGACCTATCTGACATTCACTAATGATGCAAGTATTTGTTGCCCCCCCCTTCCAAATGCAAACACTGCAAGGAATTCAGAGAGGATGCCTGTAACTTTGAAGCTAGTGAAAAAGGAAATATTCTCTTGTTTTCTATACACTCTATCAGGGGAGGAGAATATTTCATTTATTTAAAAGAATCTATTCTAAATGGGTTTATACAGAACTTTTAACATGTAAAGGGGAGCTCAAGCTGAGCAGATCCCCTATTTGGCCATAATGGATGAGTTACATTTCCACACAGCCAAGTGCTGGCTTTATCATTGCACCACACCACACTTCCTTTCTGTAACTTTCATCTTGGCATGCCTACTTGCAATCCGCAAACCTCTCTCTCTCTCTCTCTCTCTCTCTCTCTCTCTCTCTTTCTCTCGCTCTCTCCCCTCCCCACACCACCTCTCTCTCCCTCTCCTTGGATACTTGATTCTGCCTCCTCGCCTCCCTTTGTGGTGTGTTTGACTCTCAGCCCAGCTAGCATTCTGTGCATTTGGTGTCCTCCACAAACCTGAAGAGTTTATTGTCCTTCATCTCTTCCTAGACATTTATTACAGCTTCACAAAACACTGATCCCACGAGGTCCCCACTTTTAGCACTTCTCTATTCACAAGATATCCATTTATCCCTAACCTTGTTTATTGTCTCAGTGCCCAGCTCTTCTCCAGGATAAAAACGGCTTCCTCAGTTCCATGGAAACAGCTTTCAATGTTAAACACTACCAGGGATTTGTTGTTCAGTGGGGTTAGATTTTTTTAAGCTTAAGCAATTACCTGTATCACACCCACATAACTTTTTTTGACATCCTCACCAAAAAGAAAAAAAAAGAAAAGAAAAGAAAAAGGAAAATATATACAGTATATATGATGAACGAGGCGTATAAGCCCCACTCCTGAAACCAGTTTCCCAGTCTTAGAAATTGTTTTATACTCTCTATTTTGAGGTTTCTAAGTGTCCAAGGAAGACTGGCCGCTGCAGGCTTTCAGAGCTCTTTTGGACTTTCTCAAGCACAATTATTTATTGGCTGAATTCTGCTTTCATTGGGAGATTTTGTCCCACATAGAAAGAGCTCTGTTTCCTTAAAAAAGCAATTCTTACTTTATGCTCCTGGATTAAAAAAAAATTTTTTTTAAGATAAATTCCTGTGTTGTTTAACAAAAATTCCAAATAGTCTGTCATGGATCACAGAATTCTTTGAAATTCATTTATTTTAATGAACATTAGAAGTTTAGCTGTTTGTAAATATTAAGCTACAGGGAAGAACAGAGCAAAAAGATTTAATTTTCCACCATCCGAACAAGTATTTCTAAACAATCTGAAGAAGTCTTGAAATCATGTGACTGTTAAAGCTCTTTCAACTCATGGGCATACGTATGGACATATTAGGATTGCCGAAATAAACGCAGAGAAGCTCCAGACTGGTTTTATTTATTTGGAAAATAAACAAACAAAAAATAAAAAGCATTGCTGTTTACTGACTCTTGTACATTTTAAGTATATGAAAACGGAATTTAATCTTTCCCCTAGAAGCAACTGGGGATGAGACAGCAGAGAAATGTCCTGTCTCTGCATTTCGGCCCTTTCTGACCTACACTCTGAGGAGTGAAAACTGAAGGGATTATGTTCACTTAGAGCCTGGAGAAAGACAGATGTTGTCTTCAAAGAGAGGGCCCTATTCCCCCACAAATGCGTTCAGGGTCTGGGGGCAAAACACAAACTGTACTTCAGAATACATTTTTTAAGTCCCTTTCTAAAATCTTTTAAAGCAGACTCTAGTTGAATAGTGGGAAGATTTTGTTTTGTTCTGTAATTTTAATACATTGCTACCAAGACTATAAATGAATTTGTAACCTTCTGTCGGTGAGTTCATCCTTTCTTCTTTTTCTTCTTTGCCTCTTTAGATCTTTCTCCTTCCCTTTTATGCCCTATTTTCAGAGAGCATTTTGTTGAAGCCTTTCTGCCAGAAAATAGCAACATGCTTTTGTCTTTGGCGCCCTCTTATGGTCACTTCATTATTATAACACAGCATCCATTAGCATTTTAGTTAAGAGTAAATACCCAAATAGGAATTTAGACATTCTAAACCTAAAGTGAACAAATGTACTTTAATCTGTTTCTACAGAATGCCAATAAACCATTCATTGGCCAACTAGTCAGGAACCAAACTCCAGAGCTTAGCACAGTGGCTCATACCTGTAATCTTCACGTTCTGGGAGGCTGAGGCACAAGGATCCCTTGAGCTCAAGAGTTCAAGACCAGCCTGAGCAAGACTGAGACCCCACCTCTACTAAAAATAGAAAAATTAGCCTGCTGTGGTGGCAATGCCTGTGGTCCCAGCTACTTGGGAGGCTGAGGCAGGAGAATTTCTTGAGCCCAGGATTTTGAGGTTGCTGTGAGCTAGGCTGATGCCATGGCACTGTACCCTAGACAACACAGTGAGACTCTGTCCAAAAAAAAAGAATTGGAACCAGACCTAAACGGGCCCAAAGAACACACCCGCCACCTTAGGCGATGATCTTTCTCAGCCCACTGTGAACAAGGATGTTCTACATTGTCAGCTATTATTCAGGTTCCATAAACTATACTTAGCTTCACCCTCCCACATTTCTCACTCAGTCCTCCCTCAGAAAGTTTCTTCCAGAACCTCCATAGTGGTGATTCCTCATCATAGTGAAACAGAAATCTGATGTAATGTGCGAGGTGCTAGTCCCAGGAGTCTAGCACTCTTCTCCCTTTCCCAAACTTCTCCCAGCTGCTACTTATAAGCCCAGGAGACCTCAACACAGTTTCTAATGGCAGCTGAAAACCCATCTCATCTGGGAAGCCCTCCCAGACCTCCAGGATGTGCATGGCTTCACCTCATAGACACACCCCATAATTCATGCACACCCCTACGACGGCAATTAACCAATTGCACATCTCCCAAAGTGAGTTCCACATAACTCACTTCCCAGTCCATGAGATGCTCCATGGAAAAAGGATTCTGTGACAAATAATTTGGGGCAATGGAACACACTATATCTTTTCCTTGGATATTCCCTATGCACAAAATTCTACTTTGGGAAGCATTGTTTTTTGTTCTTATTGTGCACACCTGAATCACCTCTGAGGAAGCCACATCTGATCTACCTCTGTATCCTGTGGACAGAACTGATGGGAGTTTTTAGTTACCTGCACTAGCTGTCTTCTCTGGAATGTCATCACTCTGCAGGACACTCCTACCCTCATGGAGAGCTCAGCAGTCCTGGCTAAGTCAGAATCATGCATCAGCATCAAAGCCATCCATTTCTCCAGGTGGTCAGTAGCTGACTTGTTGCCAACTACGTGGCTTCCCATTGATCTGTCCCACCCCTCTGCTTACCAGTGAGACCTCAGAAACTCTCAACCTGTGCCACAGGATTTCCTGATTCCTCTGGCCAGGGAAACATACGGGCTGTGACCTACCTATAGGAACTGTGTGACTCTGGGACTCCCAGAGCCTGGTCAGTGTCACATTCCTTTGGCCCTACCACAGGAAGATTCTGTCTTACTCTACCATCCATAGCAGAACTAGATAGAACTAGATAGAACTTGCCCTCTCGTCCAAGAAAACAAGATGACATCATAGTCAATTCTGTCTCCCAGTATCTCCAGAATCTTCCCACTTCTTTTCTGAGCTCACCAGCACACATTCAGGCCATCTTATCTCTGTCCTGGATGACTATACCCATTCATTCAAAGTATTCTTTTTAAAAGGTAAATATGATTATTCTGCTCATCTTTACAAAAACTTGCAAAAGCTTCTGGTTGCCATTTGGATCAAGACTAAACCTCTCCATTATTGACCCCCTGCCAAACTCTCACTTTGTCTTTGAGAGCTTTGTCTCACCATCTCTTGCAACCTCTAACTCCTGGGATCAAGTGAATCCTCTTCCTCAGCCTCCTACTGCATGAGCTACCACACCTAGCTTATTCCTTTTCCTTTCTTCTTTTCTTCCTGCCTTCCTTCCTTAGGGAGTAGAAATGGAGTCTGGCTATTGCCCAGGCTGGTGTCAAACTCCTGGCCTCAAATGATCCTTCTGCCTTAGCCTCCCAAAGTACTAGGGTTACAGGTATGAGCCACTGTGCCTGGCTAGAAATTCTTTAGGTTCTTAAAAGAGAACTTTTCTCCATACCCAGGAGACTCTATTCCCCTTCTAAAACGTTCTTCCCTTTGGGTAACTTCACATGGCTCATCCCACGCATCCTCGACTCTCAGCCTAAACCTCACCTCAGAGTCCCCCTTCCCTCTTGGTCCCTGAACTTCCTCTGCTAGAAAATTTATCTTGCAATTAACTGCAACATATTCCAATTTGTTCGTGTCCATCCTCCTCCCTCAAAATAGCCACCAAGAGGGCAAAGGCCAGGTCTAAGTGCCCCCCATGCCCAGCCACCTAGCACAGGGTCTGGCATGTGGCAATGTTCGATAAACATTTGCTGGATGAACTTTGAATCATGCAATGTGCTTGCAACCACAGAGTATGCACATTTTCCCCAACAATAATTTTAGGGCCTAGTTCAGTGTGAAGCCTCTTTCAATATCATGAAAAGAAAACCATTTCTCTATATTTCCTTAAAATGATTATTTTTCTCTGTTTAAAGCCAGGGGTGCCCAACTTTTATTATTTTTCTGCCACACATAGGAAAATAAGAGTTGTCTTGGGCTACACAGTAAATACACAAATAGTAATTGAAAGCTGATTAACAAAAATAAAGGTTCGCGCCTCACTTTTTGTGATACCTAACACCATAGATAAGCAAAAAAAGTCCTCACGAAATCAGCATGCCACTGGTGGGCTGCAGGTTAGACACCACTGGTAGACCCAACTTTGAATCAAGCCAAAAATAAAAGCCAATTGAATTCTACAAAGTTTTTCTCTTCCATTTTATCAAACATACCTCCAACCAAGGTTAAAATTAAGTAGGAAAAACGTTTTTTATGTCTGACACTTCAGATTTTCCTAAACACTTTTATGTGTGTTATTGCACAATGTAAAATTACATGTATTCTTGAATAATTTTATATGTATAATTGCAAATTGCTATTTTTATATGGTTTTCCCTTAGTTCCCAAAGTTAATCCTCATGTTATACCATAGCTGGTAACCAGATCATCAGAAAGACTCCAGAACTTTCAACATCAGGTGCCAGAGTATGGTAGGCCAATAACTTCAAAGTTCTGAAGAAAAATTATTTTCAACCTCCAATTAGTTATACTTGACCAAACTAATGAATAAGCATGAGGGTATAATAAAAATATTTTCAGACTTTTAAGAACTCAGAAAATTGACTTCCTGTGTTTTGTTTTCAGAAAATTACTGGATGTTTTACTTCAGCAAAAAAGGGAGAATAAACCAAAAAAGAGGATACCATCATTTCCAGGAAAAAAGTGATCTGAAGATGGTCAAGGGAAGTCCTAGAGTGACAAAGAGGGACTCGACAGGAAGTGTAAAAGATCACAGAGGAAGGAAAAAGCGCAGGGCACTCAGTGTGATTGTACAGGCGGTGTCCTGCCCACAGAGCACTCCACCTGCATCAGTGGGCACCAAAATTCAACCCATCTTGGCTCACCAAGCCGGGTACTGTCATTAGAAGGCTGAGTACCTGAGCCCTTTATCACAGCCAAGATGAGCCAAGGTTCCACATTAGCTTATAGTATCTCTGAAAGAAGGTTGTGGGAGAAGGGGTGGAACTGATAGAAAGTTTGGAACTATTGCTGAGAATTGGGGGAAATTATTGATAAGCTCATTTGACCATTTGGGAGAAAAAAAAAATTAGTCATATAAAGTAGTCTACTCGGGCTTCCATGACAAATAACACCGACTGCAGGCTGAAACAACAGAAATGTATTTTTTCACAGTTCTGGAGGCTAGAAGTTCACATTTAAGGCATTGCCAGGTTTGGTTTCTCCTGAGAAACCTGTCCTTGGCTTACAGATAGCCTCCTTCCCACTGCCCTCCCACAAGGTCTTTACTCAGTGTCTTTTCCTCTTCTGATAAGGATACCAGTCAGATTGGATTAGGGCCCACATCCTAACAGCTTTGTTTTAATTTTATTATCTCTTTCAAGATAATATGGTCCCACTCTGAGATACTGGGGTTGGGACTTCAACATATGAATTTGGAGGGGACATAATTCTGCCCATTAGCAATCACATAGTAAACTAAACAAATGAAAAAAAAGCAATTATTAGCTTAAGGAAAAATAAATGTTTTGACAGAAATGATCATAGTAGACTATCAGGTCAGCAGAAAGCAATATTCACATCATTGTTATAACATAAATTTAACTTTAAATTTATGTACTATTATACATTTGTACTATTGAGAGAATGGGAAACAGGACTAATATAGGAGAGAGGAAAGAGTGGGGAAAGAGGGGGTACAATCATTAGTACCATAAAATGAATATAATAGATAATGTTCAAAACAAGTAAGTCAAGAAAGAACAGAATAAGATTAGAGACATGAGGGTAAACACCCAAAGAAGCAACTAAAGTAGCTGGAAGTATTTATCTCTGGTGAGGCAGAATCGGGATTAGTGAGTGCCAAGGAAAGGAACTGCTGTATTTTATTATAAGCTTTCCCTATTATCTAATGTTTTAACTATATGCCAATATTATTGTAGATAAAAACTAATTTTAGTAAATCTAATCTTTAAATATCTCTAATTTTGACTCATTTGGGCAGTCACTGACATACAGACCCATGCTACAATGTTCATTTATTTGGGTGCAAAATTCAGAAAAAATCTCTTCTTACCTGTTTAGTTAAAACATCCTAAGTTGCCAAAATAGCTGTTTAAAATCTTTACCCAGTTGCAACTAATTCATGTGGGCTAGAACTTTCTCAATAACTATTTATTTATTTATTTGCAGCCAAAACAAAATTCAGATGTGAACTGGATTCTGAGGCTGTTGCCACAGAATCCACAATGATCAGCCAGAAATTAATTTCAAATGTCTGTATTCACAAAAACTGACTCACTGTCCTCATTAACTTTACAATAAATAAATGTTTTATTTTTACCTAATAAAACTGATTCTAATAAAATGCTGCCTTATGTCTTCTATTAATTTTTTTTTCCAGATAATGGGAGGAAAGACATTTAGGAAGGCTGATCTTACCTAGGAGCTCCTTTCCCTTAGCCCTCTAGGAATTCCCAAAAGGGATTGAAGCTTCCAAGCTCACTCTTGCTGCAATAGGGGTGCCAGCAATGGAAGAGAGGGGAGAAAGCAATCCCTGGAGCACCCTCTCACTCTCCACTCTCTCCTCTGTCCTACTGTTACTCCCAGCCCCCATTCTCTCCATAGTGCAAACTTCAGGTGAAACATAGTTAATGTTTACTTTATAATGAAGACCTAACTATTGTTTATCACCAACCAGACTGCCTACCATGATCATTTCTATTACAACTGCCTAAGCCAAAGATTCCCTGTAATTGTCCATCTCCCCTACTAGTCTTGGTAAGTCACACAAAGCTTTGAAATTCTAAGTTTGGGTGCCTATTTTTACATAAATAATACAATGAATGATCTTTTCAACTCCTTTATAAGATTCATGCAAATGTAAAGGCAAGATACTGACCCAGTATCAACTGGATAAAAATTGTTGCTCTTTGTAGAACTGTGCTCAAACAGATCTTAAAACCTCAGTAGCAAAACCAGGAAATAACTTTATGCCGATGAAGGAAAACATTTTTAAAGACTTCCTAATCAAAGCTACTGTCCAGCTGCAAGATGATCTTTGAAGTTTTTCTAGAGATTAGGATAGTCACCAAGCTATTTGTTAAGTATGTTTCTACAGTTACTTGTTTACTAAGGAAAAAGGAAAGAGGATTATACATATCTATGATCATAGTCTTCCCTATAAGGATATGATGTGTAAGGACTTATGCATTAAATATCTAGAAAATGTTTAACATTAGACCCATTTTTTTTAGAAATAAAAGCCCCTCTAATGGAACATTTGGTCACATTAAAAAGCTAAGTTTGCAGGTCTAGAGGAGATTTTTGTGTGTATGTGTATGTGGTTTTTTTTAATTTTCAGATTAATATGAGGGTGCAAAGATTAGGTCGCATTGTTTGCATTTCTTAGGGAAAGGTCAAGCTGTGGTTGAGACCTTCACCCAGGGGTGTGCTGTATAACCCTACATTAGGCACCGTAGGTGAGAGCACACCAATCACCCTCCCTCTTCCTCTTTCCCCTTTTTCCTCTTCTCCCTTCCCCTGCCATTTCAATTCAGTTGTGTTCTTCTCTCCTATGGGTTTGTAGTTGTTTATCTGCTTGCTTCATAGTAGTATTGAGTATATTGGATACTTGCTTTTCCATTCTTGTGATATTATGCTAAGAAGAATATGCCTCAACTCCATCTAGGTAAGTAGAAAAGATGTAAAGTCTCCATCTTGTTATGGCTCAATAGTATTTCATGATATACATACATCAGTTTATTAATCCATAGGTTGATGGCACTTGGGTTGATTCCACATCCTGACAATTGTGGATTGAGCTTCAATAAATATCCTAGTGCAAATGTCCTTATGGCAAAATGATTTTCTTTTTCTTCTGGGTAGGTACCTAGTAAGGGGATTGCAGAATCAAATGGAAGGTCTACTTTTAGCTCTTTACGGATTGTCTGTACTTCTTTCCATGGAGGTTGTATTAGTTTGCAATCCCAACAGAGCAAAAGTATTCCCTTCTCTCCACATCCACACCAGCACCTGCAAACTCAGGATTTTGTGATGTGGACTAATCTCAATGGAGTTAGGTGATATCACAGTGTGGTTTTGATTTGCATTTCTCTGATGATTAGGAACAATGAGCATTTTTTCATGCTTTTCTTGGCCATTTTTCTGTCATCTTCAGAGAAGTTTCTATACAAGTCTCTTGCCCACCTATAAATGGTGTTATTTGCTCTTATTAATTTATTTGAGTTCTTGTAAATTCTGGTCATCAGCCCTTAGTCAGATTTATAACAGGTAAATATCTTCACCCATTCTGAAGCCTGTCTGTTTAATTGTGGTACCCTTAGCTGTGCAGAAGATGTAGATGTATGGGATAGAATAGAGAATCTAGAGATAAACCCAGCCACATATCACCATCTAATCTTTAATAAACCAAACAAAACCATGCACTGGGAAGAAGAATCCCTATTTAATAAATGGGGCTAGGAAAACTGGTTAGCCACATTTAGAAGACTGAAATTGGACCCACATCAAACACCACTGACAAAAATTTAAAACACAAAACAATAACCATTCTAGAAGATATTAACAAATGGAAGGACATGCCATGCTCATGGCTGGGGAGAATCAACATTGTTAAAATGTCTTTACTTCTCAAAGCAATCTACAGATTCAATGCTATCCCTATTAAAATACCAACATCATACTTTCAAGACTTAGAAAAAATAATTCTTCATTTTGTTTGGAACCAGAAAAAACCCATGTAGCCAAGGCAATTCTTAGTAGTAAAAACAAAGCCAAGGACATCAACCTACCAGACTTTAGGCTGTACTACAAAACCATAGTGATCAAAACAGCATGGTATTAGCACAAAAATAGAGACAGACATTTGGAACCAAATAGAAAACCAGGAGCTGAAACAAACATCTTACTGCCACCTAAACTTTGATAAATCTTTGCAGCTCAATTTACAATCGCCAAGAACAAGAACATAACACAGGGAGGAAGAATACCTATTCAACAAATGGGGCTGGGAGAACTGGATATCCACATGCAAAAGACCACACCTCTCTCACTCACAAAAATTGATTCGAGATGGATAAAAAGACCTAAATCTAAGACTCGAAGCTATTAAAATCCTCAAAGAAATTGTGGGGGAAACACTGGAAGCTATTGGCTTGGGACAGAACTTTATGAGGAAGACTTCCATGGCAATTGCAATGGTAACAAAAATAAACAAATGGGACTTAATTAAATTGAAAGGCACAACAACAAAAGCAAACAGATAACCTACACATTGGGAAAGGATATTTGCATATTTTGAATCAGACAAAAGCTTGATAACTAATATCTATGGAGAACTCAAATTAATAAATAAAACAAGAGCCAATAATCCCTTAGATCACTGGGCATGAGAGATGAATAGAATCTTCTCTAAAGAAGATAGACAAATGGCTAACAAACATACGAAAAAGTGCTCAGCACCCCTAATTATTAGAGAAATGCAAATCAAAACCACCCTGACATATCATCTAACCCCAGTGAGAACAGCTCTCATTACAAAATCTCAAAACTGCAGATGCTGGAGTGGATGTGGAGAGAATGGAACACTTACACTGCTGGTGGGACTGCAAACTAATACAACCTTTCTAGAAGGCAGTATGGAGAACCCTCAAAGAACTCAAGCTAGACCTCCCATTTGATTCTGCAATCTCATTGCTGGGCATCTACCCAGAAGAAAAAAATCCTTTTACCACAGGTACACTTGCACTAGACTGTTTATTACAGCTCAATTAACAATCGCCAAAATGTGGAAATGGCCTAAATGCCCACCAACCCAGGAATGGATTAACAAGATGTGGTGTATATATATATACCATGGAATACTATTCAGCCATTAAAAAAGATGGAGACTTTACATCTTTTGTATTAACCTGGATGGATGTACAGTACATCATTCTTAGTAAAGCATCACAAGGATGGAGAAATAAGAATCCTATGTACTCAACTCTGCTATGAGGACCATTAAGGTCCTAGTACATGGTGGGGGGTTGGGGATGGGGAGATTTGAGAAATGGAAGGAGGGAGGGAGGGGGGACAAGGGGTTTGGTACACCTTTTAAGGGAGGACACAATTATAAGAGGGTCCTTATCTAACAAAAGCAATCAATGTAAACATATAATTTGTTATGTTGCAATGGCATATATATAAAATTTATATATGTATACACATATACATATATAAATTCTAGTACAAAGTATGGGGAAAACTCTTGACAAAATTGGCCTGGGAAAGGCTTTTATAAAGAAGACCCCCTTGGCTCGGCACCTGTGGCTCAAGCCACTAAGGCACCAGCCACATACACCTGAGCTGACAGGTTCAAATCCAGCCCGGGCCTGCCAAACAACGACAGCTACAACCAAAAAATGGCCGGGCATTGTGGCGGGTGCCTGTAGTCCCAGCTACTTGGGAGGTGGAGGCAGGAGACTCACTTGAGCCCAGGAATTGGAGGTTGCTGTGAGCTGTGATGTCACAGCATTCTATCCAGGGTGCCAGCTTGAGGCTCTGTCTCAAAAAAGAAAAAAAAAAAAGAAAATGTGAATAAAGGGTGGTGCCTGTGGCTTAGTGGGTAGGGCGCCGGCTCCATATACTGAGGTGGCAAAACTGCAACTGCAAAAAATATGCCGGGTGTTGTGGCGGGTGCCTGTAGTCCCAGCTACTCAGGAGGCTGAGGCAAGAGCATCGCCTAAGCCCAAGAGTTGGAGGTTGCTGTGAGCTGTGATGGCACGGCACTCTACCAATGGTGACAAAGTGAGACTCTGTCTCAAAAAAAAAAAATAAAAAAGAAATTGTTAACAAATACTCCATAATCCAAAATAGGAAGTTAATAAAATTTATCATAAGGGAGGATTTTTATAACAATTGGAGTAATATATCTTGGGGTATGACTCTATTAATACATGTTTCTCATAACACCTTTAATTTCTCCAATTACTTCATGAAGGAAGTACTATTATTATTATTATTCCATTTTTAAGGAAAAGTAACTATAAAAGAAGGTATAAGGAAGTCAAGTAATTTGCCCAGGGTCTCACGCTTGTTAAGTGGGGGAAACAGATTAGACCAGGCAGCTCACTCCAGAGCTACATTTTTACCACTAGGCAGTAGTATATAAAAGGCCTATATTATTGTTTTTGGAGACCTGTTTTTGTTATAGAGGGAAGCTAGTCACTGCTACTGTACCTTTCTGGTTTTTTTTTTTTTTT
>CAUYON010135405.1:0-57191 GCA_963573935.1 Arctocebus calabarensis | reverse complement strand
TGTCTTCATATAGTGATTAAGAAAATGCCATGAAGGCTATGTTTAACAGTTTGACCAAAATATTTCAGATTGTATATGAAGTCAGCACATTGTGCCCCATGATTGCACTAATGTACACAATTATGATTTAATAAAATTATTTTAAAAAAGAAAAGTATAATTCTAGCTGATTCTATAAAGACATATACATGTTAAAAAAAAAGACATATACGTGTAAGTAATCTGTTTGGTCATACTGGCAATAAACCAAATGGGATCATTTCCTCATTCTTAAACTTAGGATCTAAATTCACTTTTGCAATAAAATGGTGGTAAAATACCATGTTAAAAAGAATGCACAAAGAAAGTAAGTTTTTTTTTTAATAAAACTATCACTGTAATTTCACATAGTAGGTATCTCCTCATCACCAAGAAAGTAAATTTTGAATCGATTCAAGACAAATAATCAGAACATGGTCAATTGTCATGAAATTAACATCAACTAATTTGTAAGCATATCTCATTATTTATGTGATTTAAAAAGGAGGTTTTGACCTGATCTTTCAATCTTTGGCACTGAATCCTCTCCATCTCCTCTTAAAAAATTAATTAAAATTTTAGCAAGAAAAAAAATCATCTAAACTTATACCTTTAAAAAACAGCAAAAACTTATGAAATAAATCCAAATTAAGCAGAACCAAGGATAACAAAGGTAAGAGCAGAAAATAATGAAATCAAAAACAGAAAAACAACAGAAAAAATCACAGTAACTAAAAAGTGGTTCTTTGAAAAAGAGATTAATAAAACTGGCAAATCGTGTAGCAAGATAGAAAAATAAAACAGTAACTGCTAAGCAAAATGAAAGAGGAGCTACTACTACAGACCCTGCAGACCTTAAAAAGATTATAAAATAGACTAGGAACAACTCTGTGGGCATAAATTTAACAATCTTTATCCCTTCCCTCATTCTTTAATATTGACCAGAGACATGCCTAGTTTCAAATTCACTACTTCTAATCAATTCAGCACCCTCCCCCTTTCATACAGAGATCTGGAGCAAGTTTTCGACCCCAGGCCTCCCTTCTTCTGTGCTTCCCAGTCTGCATCATAAGTTTAAAAGAATTATTTTGATGGGCAGGATTTGCAAGGGTATCAGGAGACAGAAGGGGCTAAGACAGCCTCTCTTCAGGCAGCATGGAGAAACCATGGTTTAGAAATCCACCTTATTGTAGCATACATGCATCCAAAGAGTTCTTTAAAACAGCCAGGCTGGGACAGGCTTGAAATAATCATATTGTTGCCACAGCCCAAAACATTTCTAGAATCATTATTTTTTTAATACCCTCCAAGCCAATACATAATGCCCAAGGACTCCAATAATAGCAAAGAAGTTCCTAGCCCTTTATTTAATCCTAGGATTAATTAATTTAAATGTCACAACTCTTACTTGCATAATCCCCATCTTGCAGGTGAGAGAAATAAGGCACAAAGTTGAAGTAACCTGACCAAGTTTGCATTGCTGGTAAGTGATAGAGCCTTTGCTTTGGACCCAGATGATCTGCCTCCAGAACCTATACTCTTAATCACTAAGCTCTGCAACCTATAATACATTCAATGTCTTTTATTTCTTTCTACATTCAATGATTGAATTTTTTAATCCCAAATTATATCAGTTCATTGGATTTCAACTGAGTTTTTGTTACTTCTTTTTTTTTTTTGAAGTTTGGCGGAGCCAGGTTTGAACCTGCCACTCTCGGTATAGGGGCCCGGCATTCTACCCACTGAGCCACAGGTGCCATCCAAGTTTTTGTTATTTCTAAAGATTAACCTACCCTCAAAGGAAAATTTACAACACAGAATAAATTCAAAAGAACTTGCTGCAGGCTCCAGAAGTGGTTCCCAAAGAAGGTTCCCAGATGCATGAGTAGGTAAGGCAGCCTTCTAAGACTGCATGTTCTACCCAGAGTTGTATTATTGGCTCTGGTAGTTGGTTTAAAATAATTCACCACATTCCTTTATGGCCAAACCTTAAAGCAAACAGGCACCTATGTATCAGGTGAGGGTTACATCTTCCAAGACCATCTCCCCTTCCTTCTCTAAGGTGCTCGTGAGATGAGAAATCACATTTCTAAGTGGTCTTCCCTGCCTTTGACATGGTTATGAGCAACTTTTTCCCACCCAGTCTACCCCCAAAGTAGGAATATTTCTGCCCAATATCTTTGGTGCATTCCATGAACTGGGTGGGAGAGCGTGACAGGGTAAGAAAAACATAGCTCAGGTATCCACTCCCCTCTCACACCCCCAGCCTGGGGTTGTGCCCACCTCGAGGCCCCACTCAATCCTCTCACTTGTTTATAGGTGAAACTCTGCCTTTCAGATCTTCAACAACCTTAACAAGACCCTCACTCTGGGACTCAAGGGTGAGGAGGCTAGAAAATATGAGTCCCTTGGGAACATATTAAAATAAACAGATTCCCCAGACCCCACCTTAGGCATCATGAGGTACAAGTGTCAAATGCATTCAAAGCTCTCCAAGGAAACTTTAGTGAGCAGTCAGGGTTAAGAAGCCTCCTTAGGTCTATGATCTACAAACCTTTTCCATAAAAGGTTAGATAGGCCTTTGCAAATCACGTATGGTCTCTCCTTCTCCTCCCACTCCTTTCTTGCTTTCTTCTTCCCCTTTTCTCCATCTCCTTCTTGTTCTCCTTTTCTCCTCCTCCTTCTTCCTATCCCCCCTTTTTTTTTTGTGACAGAGTCTCATTCTGTCACCCTGATCAGAGTACAGTGGCATCATCATAGCTCACTGCAACCTCTCTAACTCCTGAGTTCAAGCAATCCTCCTACCTCAGTCTCCCAACTAGCAGGAACTATAGGTGTGTACCACCACACCAAGCTAATGTTTCTACTTTTTGCAGAGACAGGTTCTTATTTTGCTCAGACTCTTGAGCTCATGCTATCTTCCTACTTCAGCCTTCCAGAGTGCTAGGATTACAGATGTGACCACTGTCTCCCAGCCCTTCTTCCTCATTTACAACCCTTTAGAAATGTGAAAATCTATTCTTAGTTCCCCTGGACAATACCCAAGTCCCAGGCAGCAGGAAGGATTTGGCACAAAAGCCAGAGTTTGTTGACCTCGCCCTAGGTCAATAATTCTCAGACATTGATCTTTGCACCAGAGATGAGCAGACTCGGCGGTGTGCTGAGAAACAGATGCTCAGAAACAAAAGCCCTGATTTGTAGCACGTGTTGTCATGGTGCTAATGTGCCCCTCCCACCTAAGTGTGAACTACCAACATATTGTCATTGAACACAGAGTTGAGAGATGTTCAGAACTGGATCTCACCAGCCGGTACCAGCCAGCTCCAGCATCACTGTACAGGGATCATCTGGAAGCTGATTAACAACACTTCCCTGGAAATTCTGGTGCTGCCAAGTATGGGAAATGCTGCCCCAGGTTATATGAGGAAACAATCCATTAATACATTCATTCAACAAATGTTTATGAAAAACACAGCACTAAACTTCAGGGATCCAGAGGTGAATAACACATACCCCAACCTCCAAGAGGGTATAGTCTAGAGCAGCAGTTCTCAACCTGTAGGTAACTATATTAAAGGGCCATGGCATTAGGAAGGTTGAGAACCACTGGTCTAGAGGAAGAGATATCACAAACAGGCATTTACAGTTGAATTGGGTTCAGATGCCGCCGCAGCCCGGAGGCATGGCACCTAGTCTGGGCTTGTGGAGCAGGGAATGATCTGTTTGAGAAAATTATCCATGACTTGGAAATAAGACAAAATGATGTGGCCAACCATGCTATGTTAGAGTATTTTCTTAAAAATCTCACTTTGCAGTCATCTAACTGTCTTGGGGAATGTACTATGGTCTGATACATTCTTCAATAGGGCCTAGAAATAAAAACTAGTTTGACAAGGGCCTAGACATAAAACTGATAAAGAGCTAGGCATGGCAGCTCATGCCTCTAATCCCAGCATTTTGAGAGGCTGAGGCTGGAGGATATCTTGAGACCAAGAATTGGAGACCAGCCTGGACAACAGAGTAAAGGCCATTTCTACAAAAAAAAAAAAAGTTAAAAATTAGCTAGGTATGGGGGTGTGCACATGTAGTTGCGGCTACTCAGGAGGCTAAGACAGGAGGATCACTTGAGCCCTGGAGTTCAAATCTGCAGCGAGCTACGATTGCACCACCACACTTCAACCTGAGCAACCCAGAAACAAGACCTTGAATTAAAAAAAAATGAAAAGATGAGGAAAGATTTTTTTTTCCTATCTGGGAAAGACGTGTAAAGATAAAAACTGGACACTGATTACTTTCCAATTCCAATATCATTAAGTTCTTTATCCACTACAGTCAGGGGAAAAAATAAGTAAAAATAACAGTATCAGCTTGGTGCCTATAGCTCAGCAGCTAGGGTGCCAGCCATATACACCAGGCCTGGTGAGTTTAAATCCAGCCTGGGCCTGACAAACAACAATGACAACTACAACCAAAAAAAAAAAAAAATAGAGGGGCGTTGTGGCAGGCGCCTATAGTCCCAGTTACTTGGAAAGCTGAGGCAGGAGAATCCCTTAAGCCCAGGAGTTTGAGGTTGCTGTGAGCTGTAATGCCAGAGCACTCTACCCAGTACAACAGCTTGAAACTCTGACTCAAAAAAATAAATAAATAAAAATGACAGTATTACCCTCCCTGGCTCTGGTCACCTACATCATAAAATCTTGACTGTTTCCCACAAACTCGGACTCCCTAAAAAAATCCATCCTATCTCTATTTTTCGTTATGCTACTATCTGAAGATTTGCCATGACCTTTGGGATTATGATGATGATATTAGAAAAATGATGTTTTTCAACCATGAAAAGATTAATGCAAACCTGAGAAATTTGGTCATTTTGCAGTTTCTTTCCTTAAAGGCTCATGGGCTCTTGTATTTGGCAAGCCAGCCTTTCTGAAAGTCTGACTTCCTGGTACTCTTTCCAAATAAACTTTTTCTTTCATTTCCTAAATGCTCCCACCATTTCTGAGTCTGTGACAGATGATAACTCCAAAGGTTGCTCTTTATTGCCTGGTTAGATATTAACCAGCTGAATATTGCAGTCTTATTTCAACTTTCTTTTTTCCTTTGACTGTATTAATCCCAGTTCCTGATATTTTCAATGAACCAGTTATTGTTCTTTCTGCTAATTCTCTCATGTATCAGTCGGTTTCAGCTGTGTAATAAGAGACCCCAAAACTGAGTGGCTTAAAACCGTTCTTTAATTTAAGATGTTATGCGTTGGGAAGTTCTTGCAGGCCAGGGTGGCGTGACTAATGTCTATTGGGCTCTTACTCACCTATAATTAGATGGCTGGACATTTGGCAACTCAATGCTCTAAAATGCCCTTACTTACACGTCTGGTGATTGGACAGATGCTGACCAGAGGAAGAGGGACAGCTGGACCCTGTGCCTCATCATCTGTCAGGGTAACCTGGAATTTTTATACAGTAGTGGCTGGGTTTCAAGAGTAAGAACAAGGGCAAACACTAACACACAAGTCCTTTTGGAATCTCTGTTCATATTTCATTTTTCACATCCCATCAGTCAAGCATGTCGCAAGGCCAAGCAGGGTAGGAACTTGTAGACACAGGGAGGTGTGGATAAACTGGAAACCATTAGTGTAACAATTCACCAAGCCTTGCTCATGAGTTGAATAAAAGTTTGGCATGTGCTAACAAAATCCTCTGGGAATTAATACTTTTATAAGATGCCCATGAAAAACCCTGGAATAAAAAAGGGGTTAGAAAAGCTAAGGAAAAGCCAGTTGCGGTGGCTCATGCCTATCACCCCAACACTCTAGGAGGTCAAGGTGGAAGGATCCCTTGAGCTCAGGAGTTCAAGACCAGCCTGAGAAAGAGCAAGACACTGTCTCTACTAAAAATAGAAAAACTAGCCAGGCATTGTGGTGGGTGCCTGTCCTCTCAGCTACTGTGGAAGCTGAGGCAGGAGGATCACTTAAACCCAGGAATTTGAAGTTGCTGGGAGCTAGGCTAAGGCCATGGGACTCTAGCCTGGGCAACAGAGTAAGACTCTGTCTCAAAAAGGGAAGGAAATGAAAGGGAAGGGAAAGGGAGGGAAGGGAAGGGAAGGGAAGGGAAGGGAAGGGAAGGGAAGGGAAGGGAAGGGAAGGGAAGGGAAGGGGAGGGGAGGGGAGGGGAGGGAAGGGAAGGGAGCTCCCAGCACAGGAAAGAGCATGTGCTAAGTCTTAGAAGTGGGGAGGCCACACCTGCTCCAGCAACCTGCTCACTGTGATTGAAATGAAAAGAAGAACAAGTATGCCTTGACTTAAAACTTCTGTTTTATTCAGAAGTACTTTTATTTAAACACAAAGAGATGGGCTATTCACAGCCAGATGGCTGTAATATGAAACTTTAGCTGTTTGTGCTTTTGCCACTAATCTTTGCCCACTAACAAGGTTGGGAGATAAAGAAAGACCTACCTGCCTTGGAGGAAGTGAGCTGGACTTTGGCTGATTTAGGATCAGACCTAACAAGCCACAAATGATTAAAATAAAGCAATAAGGAAAGAGATGGAAGGACTTGCCCCTGGAGAAAGGAAGGATTTCTCATAGATAGAAAGAGAGAGTCCAAAAAGAAGGGACAAGTGGAAAGAAGGTGCTGTAAGAGAGGATTGGGTGATGATCCCTGGGAATTTGCCCAAGAAATGGGAAGGTATGCAGAAGGAAAGAGCTGGAGGTGACAGCGCTGACAAAAGACCAGAGTAAAAGGTCTTGTTCTAGAGTCCAGAGTCTACACAGGCTTCTGCCTTCATGGGTTACTACACAGGGGGCACGTGTGGACTTCACTCTAACAGTACCCAGAATCCAGTGATTTGCCCAGTGCCCAGATGGCTTCCTTGGTTCCTGTCCGAGTACTTCATTGAGAAAAACGACTCCCTATGCCCCCATAAGGCTAAAACAAAGGACAGTTTGGGACCTGGTGTGCCAGTGAGACCACATGGTAAGGGAAGCCCCTCCCTCTAATCCTATTCTACCATAACTCTGAATCAGCTAATGCAGCCCCTCACTCCCTGCCATGGAAGATTTTATATGACAGCATGGCCCAGCCCAAAATATCTAGACTGCTCCCCAGAGGCAACCACTGTCCATCATTTCATGCACATAATTCCAAAAAGTTTGTATTTATACCAAATGACCCATGACAGCCACAACCATATATTCAGATGTGTTTTCTAACCGGGAAAGAGGGGAGGAGAAAAGCAAACCAATAATCTAGGTTCTTAGAAGAAAACTGGATACAAGTTGTGTGATCAGTTCTATGAAAATAGAGTTCTATTATGCAAAGTAACTTGTACACAGGGATGAATTTCAAAGGCAAAGGGGATGAATGATTTAGTTTAGTTTCCAAAGTTACGCTTCCTTAATTGCAGAAAGAAAAAGTGTCAGTTAGCTTTTACAATTACCCTCCTTGACATCTACATCTCGCTCTCCTGATCACAGAGAGGAAAGAAAGCTAAAGTGGCTTGCAAAGAATGGGCCCCTGGGAGCAGAAAATGAGATTCTCCCCTTAACAGCAAGGGGGGAGGGAGGGATAGAGGAGGCTGGATTGACAGAAAGCACAGCTCCAGAGCTAATTAAGTCTGCAGAGGAGCCAAACAGGCCTCCTCCCTGGTTCACTGCCAGCAAGCAAAGCTTTTTGATGTTGCTCTGAAATCTGAGCGAGCAGGGCCAACTTCAGGCCCAAGGAGAAGAGTTTTTGTTACAAGTATGGACAGGGGTGGAATGTTAGAAAGGGCCTTGCATAGAATGAAAATCACCATACGAATGGGAAGAGAGAGTGTGAGAAGGGCATTTAAACTCTAACCTTAATATCTAAGTGATTATTTTAGTAAATCATTGTATTTCAACCAAAGGGTGGAAGAAATTGTTATCAAATGAGATCTCAACTGTCCAAGCTGTGAATCATGCGCCACCTAGTGTCAGCTTCTAGAATTACAAGCCTAGGCATTCCTGGCTTTGGCGGGTCTTGGGATGCTAAATCTGAGCAGCAGTACCTGCCCGTCAGCTTTTTTTTCTCTACAACCTACTGTAATTGTGTCCCCACCTCTAGATCCATTTTTCAGTCTCTACATAAATAATGATAATAATATTTTCTTGCATTCGTATATCCTTTCAGAATGCAAAACCCTTTCACACATATGATCTTGCAATCCTGAGCAGGAGGTGGAAAGGCAGATGTAATTTATCTTCATCTTACAAAGGAAAAAAGTTAAAGATGAAAAAGACAGAGCTGCCTGATCCAGGTCAAAGGCAATTTAATGATGGAACCAGTACCAAACCCCCCAGGCTTCAAGTTCAGTGTGGTTCCCCTAATTCCCACCAAAGGGTCTTGATGTGCAGGAGGTTAAAGCAATGAAACTTGGCCCTGGCTGCAATTCGAGAAACCGGCAGTGTTTCAGAAACATGCCAGTGTTCTGGTCCCACGTCCAGAGACTCTGATTTAATTGATGTGCGGTGATACCATGCACCAGTGTTTTATAGAGCTGTCCAGATGAGGTTAACATATAGCCAGGGTTGAAAACCACTTTTAGACAAATAAAACAGAAAGGATATAAAGCAATTTGCTCACTTCTCAGAGAGCTGTGTCACCACTAAAACACCACGCATACCAGAGACCACTGTGAATATCAGAGAGCCCAGCACTGCCCCTCTGTCCCCGTTTCCTCAGTACTCACGGACACAGAGGTAGACCCACCAAGGCACCCAGAGACACAGACACACAGAGAGACACACAGACGTAGACACCCACACTCAACCACGTCACAATTCGTGAGGGACACAGTCTACTTCCCCGGACTAGAACTCTCTGTTCCTCTCTTCTGAATAATCCAAACCCACACTAAATGATCGTTCCCCATTTTCTTATTCCCCCTTGCCAGGATTACGATTCCCCCTTGTGTTTATTGGACACTGTTCATGACTCTTGACAGATACTAGAACTCAGGCAAATCTCCCAAACCCCAGCCTGTTCCCTGCTATCTCTGCTCAGAAGACGACAACACTCTCAATGATCTCAGGTCAGCCCACCCATGCCACCTGGGAAAACGTTCCCCCAGAATTGTCCACACAGAAAACTGGAGCAACTGGGGAAAGGGCCCCAGACTTGTCCACACAGGAAACTGGAGCAACCGGCTGTCCTGAACTTCAGCTTTCACTCCTACAAGTCATGCAATTTCTATATTTGGCAAAAACTAGGCTAAAGTCTAGTCAACCTGTCTTCCTCCCCAGACCTGTCCGGCCAGACCCCCCTCACCCTTGCAGAATTGGACCCAGTGCAGACCACATGTACATTGAAGCCAAAGATGCTGGGGTTAATGGAGACAGCCTTGTGAGTGTTCAGACACTTTCCACACTCTGGACCAGGAGGTAGCATCCACATCAGGGCTTCTGGTCTCCTGAGCAGGAGTACAGAGCATCCATGCATTCATTCAACAAATAAATATCAAGCACATACTCTGTGCTAGGCACTGGGTATACAGCAGTAGGCCAAACAGACAAAATCATGTAAGTTCATTTCTGGGTGAATGGACAGACAGAAAACGAAATAAACAACCACACACGTATGCACACACACACACACACACATATCAGCTAAGAAAAAACCAAGGTACAAGAAGGACAGGATAAAGTGCTAACATTTAAGACAGAGCGGCAGAGGAGGCACCACCTGAGTGAAGGTAGTGAGGAGGCAGCATGCAGGTATCTGGGAGAACAGGACCAGCAGACCAAGATCCCGAGGTGGCAGCTGGCTCAGGGGCTCAAGAACACTAAGGAGATGAGGTCAGTGGGGAGAGGAAGCTGGTTGGTGAGGCCGTGAAGCCTTTGGCTCTTCCTTTTAGTGATTTGAGGCCATTTGCGGGAGAAATGCAGAGATAAAGGGGCCTGCAAAAAGAGCGTGGTGCTCATTCCTCCCTCCTAGCCTCTATCCCTCCCTCCCTCTGCCTCTTCTCGTGGGCTACCAGAGAGAGTCTGAGTGGGCTTCCCCCATGTCCTTGTGGCCATGTGCACCACTGCCCAGGAGGGGCCCAGCTACACCCAGAGCTAGATGGGCTCACGGGCTCTGACCTTTCTGATGGGTCAATTGCTGTGGGCCTTGGGACAAGCAGGAGCCCCAGAAGTAAAAGGTTAAGGGGTCTTTGGATGGAGCTCCAACAGGGTGGGGGTGGCTGGGGAGGGCTGCATTCTGTACCAACCTCTGACCAGGGCCTCACTCGTGCCCTTCCCAGGGCAAAAAGAGAATCTGAGCTCAGGAAAGTTGCTCACCTCCCATCTTCCCCACCCCCAGAACAGAAGGGTCGATTTGGGACCTGGCCCTCCTGGTGGTGTCCCATGCTTGATGACCCCAGTAATAGTCTGAAGGTCACCTAGGCTGAAAGGCAGAAGGAGGGACCAGCCACTGACCAGAGCCAACACGGCTAACTGGGTCAGGGTAGACAAAGATGCTCTGAAGTGGATGAACCTCAGAAACATCATGCTGAGTAAAAGAACCCAAACACAAAAGGTCACATACTGTGTGAAATCTAATAGATTATACGAAATGTCCAGAACAGGAAAATCCATAAGACAGAAATCAGATCAGTGGTTGGCAGAGGTTGCAGGGATGGAGAGTGGAGAGTGAATGACTGATGAGCGAGGGACCTCCGTGACTAACTGATGAGCGAGGGACCTCCATAGGAGGTGACCAGAGTGTCTTGAGACTGGGAGAAGATGATGGGTGCTGCTGTTGAAGCAGAGCCGTGGCTCTGCACCTGCAGGCAGTGGACAGGGATGTGTGGGTGACTGCGAGCAGCAATGACGCCTGCTTGGCCAGGCCTCCCGGGCACAGGGTGTGGGCTATGTCCTTTGGGCAGCGAGGGGTCCTCACCTGCAGGTGCAGGCCACAACTGCACAACCCAGCCGGGCAGCCCTGTGTGTGAGCACAATGGGCCATCCTGGAAGCAGTGACTTCAGGATGTCCCAGTTACTATGGCTGCATAAAATAATGACATCATTTGTTTCATTCACAAATCCACAGATTGGGCACAGCTTAGCAGTAATGGCTTGTCTGCTCCACTCAGCATCAGGTGGGACAGCTTAGAGATGGGGGCTGGAATCAGCGGAAGGCTCACTCTCCCATGTGCCAGGTGTTGGTGCTGCCTGTTGTCCAACACCCAAGCCAGGGCATCTGCCAGGACACTCACACAGCCTCTCCACGTGGCCTGGGCTTCCTCACAACATGGCGGCTGGGTTCCAAAGGCAAGAGCCTCAGGATAGAAAGAGCCAGGTGAAAGCTGTGTTGCCTTTTGGGACAAGTCTTGAAAGTCACACAGCATCTTTCTTGCCATATTCTATTCATGAAGCCAGTCTCAGGGGAAGAGAAATAGACTCCACCTCTGAAAACAGAGGGAGCGGCAAGGCTCTAGAAGCACATATGGGACTAGAAACATTGTGGTGGAAACAATATCGTAGAAAATGTCATCTGCCACACAGGAGGAGGCAATGTAACTACCTGTCAGGGGCCCTAAACTCACACTGCATTAAAATAATGACATCATTTAATTCACTCACAAATCCACAGATTGGTCAGGGCTCAGCAGGAATGCAGCTACTGCTCAAACCATCCCACAAAGCTGAGTCCCTGAGAGACCAATTCCTTGATACCATGTTTGTTTCCAATAGAACAGTACTGTGGTGGGACAGACCCCCACTAAAACACCCAGTACTAAGGGGCCTCTTCTGCTCTGTGGATACAAGGGCTTTGAGTCTCCAGCAATCCTCTGACACATGCTATGAAGTATAAGTTCTAACTTAAAAGAACCGACACTTTGTGGATACAGCCTGATGCCCTCATAAATATTCCAAAAGTGTGGGCCATGGAGTTAGCCCAAACTGTATTCAAATCCCTTTCTGTTGCTGTGTGTCTTTGGGAAAATCACTTAACTACTCTGAGCCTCGGTTTCCTTAGCCTGTAAAATGTGGAAGGTACAGAACTGTTGTGAGAATGAACCATGCACCATGGTTGTGACCCTGATGTGACCAAGCAAAGCATTGAGAATGGAGAGGTGGGTGGGACTCACACAGAGGAGGCTGGCACTGGGTGTGCATCTGTTCCACTGGCTTTCTCTGGGTCCAATCCAGAAACCTTTCACCCCAGACCCCTCCTGTGCCCTGCCAGGTGCTCACCTAGGTGCTGCATCCCTGAATGAGAAGCCCTCTGTTCCCAAAGTCCCCCCTTCCCTGCAGTGCTGCAGCTGAGCTGAGAGGGGCTGAGGAGACTAATAGGATTAAGCTAATGAGGTCGTGGCAGAGCCTGCCTGCCTGCTTCTCTAGTAGCTGCAGTTTCCAGCTGGTGATTAAGAGGCAGGCCCTGCAGGAGGCAGGCTCATTCCCATGTAATTGAATCTCCTCCAGATGCCAGCGAAGGCATGGGGAGGTTAAGTACATTTCCCAAGATCAGGAAGCCAGGCAGACTGCCATCTGAGCTCCTTGGGGATGGTTCCGGGATACTGGGAAGCGGCAGACTCTTTGCAGATGCACTTGAATTAGAGAGTTACTTCTGCCAGCCAGTGGACGCCCTGGCAGCTGCTCTGACAAAGGTCCCCAGATGACACGCCAGCCCTTTCCCCCCAGCCAGTGCAGCCCACAGCAAGGCGCTTGGTGCCCTCCCTGACGGGGACTACAGCACCAGGGCCCTCCAGCTGTGCTGCTGGGAGAAGGGACATAGTAGGGAGGCAGCATGGCTGGGTGGAGAGGTGCAGGACTCCAAAATCCCAGCTTGACCATTTACTACTTGAGTGACATTGGGCAAGGCATTAACCACTGCGCCCCAGTTTCTCCAGCTGCAAAACGGCAATTAAACAATTTTATCTCAGCTTGGTGCCCATAGTTCAGTGGTTAGGGTGCCAGCTGCATACATTGGGGCTGGAGGATTTGAACCCAGCCCTGGCCTACTAAAAAACGGCAATAACAACTACAACAACAGAAAAAAAAAAAAAAAAGCCCGGCGTAGCAGCAGGTGCCTGTAGTCCCAGCTACTTGGGAGGCTGAGGCAAGAGAGTCACGTAAGCCCAGGAGTTTGAGGCTGCTGGGAGCTGTGATGCCATGGCACTCTTCTGAGGGCAACATGATGAGACTGTCTCAAACAAAAAAAAAGAAAAATTTTACCTCATAGGTTTGTGGTAAGATTTAAAAAATAAGTAATGCTTGAGCTCAGGAATTCAAGACCACCCTGAGCAAGAGTGAGACCCCATCTCTACTAAAAATAGAAAAACTAGCTGGGCATTATGGCAGGTGCCCATAGCTACCCAGGAGGCTGAAGCAAGAGTATCACTCAAGCCCAAGAGTTTGAGGTTGCTGTGAATTATGATGATGCCACAGTACTCTGCCCAGGGTGACAGAGGGAGACTCTGTCTCAAAAAATATAAATAATAAATTAATAAATAAATAATTGGCATAAAGCCCTGGCCAGGTACTCCTTGCTGGTCTCGTCTCTTGGCTTCTGGGCTCCCAGGGGTTTTGCAAAGCAACGGTCCCCAAGAACTCAGGATGCCGTTCATACCTTTCTCAGAACCGCACAGGAAGATAGAGCAGCCAGCATGGGACTCCATGGGGATGTGCAGTAAGCACTTACTATGTTCCACATACTGAGCTGATGTTCGCTTATAACCTACTATGTGCGCGTCATGACATTAAAGGCAAGTGATCCCTATGCGGGAACAGGCTGAGACTAAGACAGGTAAGCACGTTCTCCAGAGCCTTGTACCTACAGCCAGCAAGTGATGGGCCTGGCATTTGAACCCATTGTGACTGCAGTGTTGATGTTCTTGCCTTTAACTGATGGTGGTCTTAAGTCCCAGGAGAGTTCTCTGTTTGGTTCCATTGGTCTGTGTCTCTATTTTAATACCAGTATAATTCTATTTGGGTTACTATTGCTTTGTAGTATTATTCTAAGTTCAATAGTGTGATACCTCCAGATTTGTTCTTTTTTGCTTAAGATTGCTTTGGCTATTTGGTCTCTTTATGGTTCCAAATGAAGCTTGTGATTACTTTTTCTGATCTCTGAAATATAGTATTGGTATTTTGACGGGGTTTATAAATTACTTTGGGTTGTATAGATATTTTAATGATGTTGATTCTACCAATCCATAAAGCTTCTACACAGCAAAGGAAATAATCAACACAGTTAATAGACAACCTACAAAATTCTATGGAATGGAAGAAAATATTTATAAACTATATATATGATAAGGAGCTAATACCCAGAATCTACAAAGAATTTAAACAAATCAGCAAGAAGAAAATAGAAACGCCATTAAAAAGTGGGCAAAAGACATGACAGAAAATTTTCAAAAGAAGATAGACAAATAGCCAATCAACATAAGAAAAAATGCTCAACATCACTAATCAAAACCATGATGAGGCACCACCTTACCCCTGTCAGAATGGCCATTATAAATAGTCAAAAAAGAAATAGATGTCTGTTGATGCAGAAAGAAAGGAATGACTATATGCTGTTGATAGGACTGCAAATTAGTACAATTTCTCTGGAAAACAGTATGGAGAATTTTTAAAGAAATAAATGCAGACTTAACTAACATTCTAACTAATATTCCCAGCAATACTAGTGCTGGGATTTACAAACGTCTTCATATTTAGGAAAATAAGACATGTTATCAAAAAGACTCAAATGTTTATCACAGCACAAAAGTCACAATTGCAAAGATGTGAAGTCAACCTAAGTGCCCATCAATTCATAAGTGGATAAAGAAAATGTGGTATACAATTACTCAGGAGGCTGAGGCAAGAGGATTTCTTGAGCCTAAGAGTTTGAGGTTGCTGTGAGCTATGATGCCACAGCACTGTAGCCTGGGCAACAGAATGAGACTCTGTTTCAAAATAAAAAAAAAAAGAAGACAGTAAATGTGATGTACATATATAATATATACAATGGAGTACTAATCAGTCATTAAAAAATGAAATGCATCTTTTGCAGCAACTTGGTTGGAACTGGAGGCCATTATCCTAAGAGAAATGTCAGGAATGGAAAAACAAACACCATATGTGCTCACTAACAATTGGGACCTAAATGATGGGCACAAAGATATGTAAAGGATGCTTGACCTGAGAGATATAAAGGACATTGGAAAGCAAGAAGGGAGAAGTTGTGGGGTAGGTGGGATAAAAACTTACCAATTGGGTACAGTGTACACTCTTCCACTGACAGGTACACTGAAGGTCATGTCTTAAGCATTATGCAAGATCCACATGTAACGAAACATTTGTACACCCTTAATATTTTAAAATTTTAAAAAAGAATCAAAGAAATAAAATATATAGGTTAATGTTTATCTGGATATGTGATCTACATATGAAGACTTTTATAAATGCAAAACACTCTAAATGAAAGAAAAAATTCAATCATCTCATATTCTACATGACATATATAAAATGTGTATACATGACATTGTCTACACTCTGTATGACATATAAAGAATGAATAGCACTACATTATAAATAACTTGTACAAATAGATAATAAAACACCACTACTCCAACAGGGGAAAACTAAAAAGCAAAGGATATGAACTGTTTATGTACAAAAGATGAAAAGCAAATAGAAGCATCTGATATTTTTAGTAACCAAAGAATGAAAATTAACACAATTATAATGTACCTTGCATGTAGAATTTGCAAATGTTGGTTTTAAGTAATGTCCTGTCTTAGGGAAAATGTGCAGAACCCGGCATGGCAGGTAGGAACTTAAGTAGTTTTACCTTTCCAAAGGAGAGTTTTTGAGACAGAGTCTCATGCCCTGGGCAGAGTATTGTGGTGTCATAGCTCACAGTAACCTCAAACACTTGGACTCGAGTGATCCTCTTGCCTCAGCCTCCCAAGTGGCTGGGACTACAGGCATGCACCACCATGCCTGACTAGTTTTTCTGTTTTTAGTAGAGAGGGGGTCTCACTCTTGCTCAGGCTGGTTTCAAACTCCTAAGCTCAAGTGGTCCACTTGACTTTGCCTCCCAGAGTGCTAGGATTACAGGTGTGAGCCACCACACCCAGCTAAAATGGACACATTTTTTGACCTAAGCATTTTACTTCTAGAAATTCACCCAGAAAAACATCACAGAAGTGCCACCTAAAATGCATCATCAAGACTGTTTATCACAGTAAGAGGCAGTCAGCTGCACTAATGAAGCTTCATCCATAAAGGCGAATACTATGCTGTCCGTTAAAGAGACATGTAGGCAGCACTTTTCAAACAGGCCTTTCTGTATCCAAGCGGTTCCTTTGTTTCAGTGGTTGAGTCTGGCGGGAGGTGCCCAGAGACCAAAGTAGGTGAGACTGGCGGCTTCCCACCCCCGTCCCAAGCAGTCCTGCTCTCTTTTGTCTGTTTTACCTATTAGACTTCTGGAAAAACTCCCTTAATGCATCCCAGGGCTAAAAAGTTGTAGCTAAAGTTAAAGCCAAAATACTATTGTAGGATAATAGTATGAGCATGAATGTAGGGTCAAACAGGTCTAGTTATCACCCGAGCTCTGCAGCTAACCAGCTGTGTGATCTTGGGCAGGGTACTTTCTCTCTAGGCCTTGGTTTCCTCAGCTGCAAAATAACAGTGGTTTGTATCTTGTTGTTACTACTGTGAGAATTAAGGTCAGACAATTAAGTTCAAGAACTTATCCTAGAAAAAGTGCTACATATACCTCATCGCTCAATACCACTATGGTCACCTTGGAAGTCCCCCCCTTGGGAAGCTATACAACCTCACCAATGCCTAGACCACCCAGCAAAGCAATTTTGGGACTCTTTTTCTGGAATGATCACCAGAGCTGTCATCGTATGATATCTGACACATAAGTTCGAGAACTTGCCACTGTGCAAACAACTCGGTAAGGTTTCGCAAGCAACCTTGGTGTATCAGTGCCTTACTGAGTGGCAGCCATTATTGTTGTTGTGTTCTTATGTGCCGTATGACAACCGCTCTGAAACTCATTCCAGAAAAGGAGTTCCAACATGGCTTTGAAGGCACTGGCTTTGCAAGGGGCTGACCTCAAGGGTCACAGTAGTGACATCCAGCAATGAAGTACACAGCACTTTTTCTAGGATGAGTTCTCATACTTAATTGGTAGGCCTTGTATGTGAAGTGCACAGAGCTTGGTACCTAATAAACAACCATGAAGTTTAGCTGTGATTATTATTTACAACAAAATGAAATGCAAAATTGTTCACAGACTCTGGGAGGGTAAGGTGGGTGGATTGCTTGAGTTCAGGAGTTCGAGACCAGCCTGAGCAAGAGTGAGACCCTATCTCTACTAAAAAATAGAAAAAACTGAAGCAAGAAGATCACTTGAGTCCAAGAGTTTGAGGCTGGCACTCTACCTAGGGCAATAGTCTAAAAGAGTTAGACTAGACTAATCTAGGTGCACTGCACAAAGATTCCATACATATAGCAAGGTAGACATGGGTCCTGTGTGACAGAGAACGTGTATATACAAGCTAGTACCAATTTTTGCTGAGAGGTAGAAATATTAATGGTTCAGAGATAAGGTCCTACTTCCTCTCCCAGAAGGAGCTTTTATAGGTTGCTAAGACTCCAAATATCTGTATCTGCAGGAAAGATCATCTGATATTGAACCCACCTTTTTTTTTTATTGCAGTGTTCCCACAACACTGTTCCCTCAACAGAGATAGACTTCGCTGCCAGCCTACTTGAGAAGCAGGATTTATATCCTCTTCTGCGCTCACCTTGTCCACTAGCGCTGGATGTTTAGGAGATGATACAGTGGTGTCAATGTGATATATTTGGGGGTCATTAAAGCCAACAGAGATTCTCCTCCAGGGAGCTAATGGAAGGATGTGGTACTTCACAGGGTGCCAGAAGCTCCGAAGCCCTGGGCCCTCCTTGGAAAACAGTCCCTTTGACAGACTCTCCTCAATGGTGCGGGTGCAGAGCCCTGACAGGGAGTTATTGTCACATACGTACGTGAGCTGACATCATTTCACCATCACTCATGGCCACCACCCACATGGCAAAACTCCCTAGACCTGGCAGCCTTTCTCATGTCAGAGGATCCCTAAACCTTATTCCCGGCTCCCAGCAGGGTGGCTCAGGACCTTTAGGAGTGGGAAGATGATCATCAGTGAGAAGAAAACATGTTTTCTGCACAAGAATCGCTGCCCTGGAGGACAATCAGATACACTTAGTTAGCGAGCCAATGCCAGAGAACATTCTAATTGCTGCTTTTCTGCTCTGAAAGATGGAAGCCAATTTCTCTGCTCCAGCAGAAAAAGCGCTCTCCCCCTGCCTGTCACCCCCTTACCCAAAGCTGTCACAGAGGACACACAGGGATAAACCATGTCTCCCCAGTGAAGAAACACAAGCTGGATTCCTGCCAAAGCCCACCCTCATGTCTAGAAAGGCCCAGAGTTGGCTGTTACGTGCTGGGGGTGGGAGCCCAGGGGGCTCAAAGGAGATTGAGATGAAAGCTGGTGCAGCAGCTCTGAGTCTTGGGACGACTGACCCACTGTATCAGCAAATAATTTACCATTTGCAAGGTGCTGGTGTCTGGGAGGGTTCGTATTTGCAAGCAGCAAAGGAAGTCATCTCTGGCAGATTTAAGGAGAAAAGAGATTAACTGAGAGGATATTGAGTGGGTCCCGGAATGGTCACAAACACTGGAGAGCCAGTGAGCAGCTAATGGGAAAGCAAAGCCAAGATCATGTTGTCCTGTTGTGGGGAGGGAGGAGGACACCCCGCCCCCTGCCGGGTGAACACTGAGTCCCCAACCCACGCCACATGCTGTCGCCTCTGGAAAGTGGGACTTGCAGATGCCACCTGCCAACACACGCTCCCCACTCTCTGTTGCTTTGGGTCGCCAGCTCCTGATTCAAAGCCCAAGGTAGGTGAGCCTGGAAAACTAGGAACTGAAACTTCTGGCTCCTATGGGGAAAAGGGTTTCATCTCCCCTCAAGATGATATGGCAGGGGATTCCCCAAACATAGAGACAAGATGCTGGACGGTCATGACCTTGGGGCACACATGGCTGAAGCGCACAGCCAGACTGGCCTCCAGACCAGTAAGTCTCAAATGTCAGTGTTCACATGCATAAGAATCGATGGAGGTAGTCGCATGGAAATGCAGATTCATCACGTCTCTGTGGGGTCTGAAAGCATACGTGACCGTGAGACGCTCACAAGTGATGTCTCCATGACACACATAACAGGACAGCTAAGAGATGCCAGTACCATGCACAAGGCGCTCTCTGGGCACAGAGGAGGCTTCTACTCCCCAGTAGATGAGCTGAGTCCTGGGGAGTGAGGTGTGGAAGGAAGGGAGCGAAGGGAAGAGGATCATTAGCACAGAGGAACAGGTGGCCAAAGGCACGAAACTGAGACCCAGCACAGAGGCATAAAGGAACTCAGAGGAAGGAGACTTACAATCTACTGCGGAGAATACGGAGGAGAATGCGGTGTGGTCCTGAAACCACCCGCTGTTCCCAACCAACCGCCACCTGGGATCACCCCTCACAGATGAGGGAATGTTTGTGATGGCAGTGAAAAAACAGGGGTGGGACTTGGATGGAAAAGCACCAGGAGACAGGAGGAGGATGGTGATCGGGCAGCCACGTGGGGTGCCCCAGATGTAGCAGCTCCGCTGGCCTGCTCAGCGGCCGCTGACAGCCTAGCATTTCTCATGTTTATACAAGAGAAATGGGAGTGGGAGAGAGGCTGAGGCCCTCCCTGTGGGGGCAGAGGGCTCAGCTCAGTGAGTATAAAGACTTTACACAATAGGAACTGGTCAGGCCTGGGAGATGGGCAGGGGCCTTCAGGAGCCTTCTATTCTGTTTCTAAGGAATTCAGCTTTATCCTTTAGGCCAACATTTTTCAAAAAGATTGTGACCCACAAGTGGGTCATAAAATCAGTTTAGTGGGTCCTTGGCCAGCAGTTTTTAAAATTGATATAGAATAGAAACTCAAGTAAGTATTGATCCTTATAAATATTGCTTCTATTATATAAATAAATACATTATAAAATCAATTGCAATGTAAAATAAATTTCTTGAAGTAGGTCAAGGTCACAGAAGTCTGAAAGCCATGCCATGAGCAGCAAGGCCCTGTTTGAAATGTTTTAAGGAGCCGAGGATACAGCCAGATTTGCAATGTCCAGAGATGCCTCTGCGACTGGATGGCTGGACACGGTGTACATACAAGGTCAGAGAGAGAGACCCTTAAGGAAAAGGACTGTGGCCGACAAGAGGGCCTGAACTTCAGCAGTGCTCTGAGGAGGGGAGAGGAGAGTTACAGGTTGAAAAGGTAAAGTTGGCACAAATGAGCTGCAGGCTTGGAGGAGGCAGTGAGGAAGGGCTCTCCTGTTCCCGAGTGGGTGACCAGGAGAGTGACAGTGCTGGGGAGCAGGGGGGAAACGTGGATTTGGCTGCTGCAGTAAGCAGAGCCAGTGGGGAGGACAAAAAGAAGGCCTGGGGACGCGAGACGCCTGCCCTAAACCAAGGCCCTCTGGTACAACACTCTCTCCAAGGTGGGTGTCGTGGGCAGAGGGACACAGACAACTCATTCTGCATGGTCATCCTTGTGAACGAAAAGAAAATCTTAAAGCTCCCCCCAGCAACCAACTGACTGGACCCCCTTTTGGCCAAGGGATCCCTAAAACTGAGTTGCTAGCCATGAGAAAGGAGATCAGACATGCCTCATCATGCCCCCTGCTTTCTTAGAGATGTCCTCTGCGATCCATTAACAGGTCTAAGGCTGTGCAAGACACCTGCGGGTCCTCAGTGTAGACAACAAACCACCTAAGTCTGGGCGTGAGTCCTGTAGTTTGTCTATGATTAACAGACCTGTGTCTTAAGCATTCCTTTTCCCTGACTCCTGGCCTATTAGACAGAGACTAACTCAAGCAACCCTTGGTCTATTAGACAGAGACTAACTCAAGCAACTAACTCAAGCAACTCTTGGTCTATTAGACAGAGACTAACTCAGGCAACTAACTCAGGCAACTCTTGGTCTATTAGACAGAGACTAACTCAAGCAACTCTTGGTCTATTAGACAGAGATAACTCAGGCAACTCTTGGTCTCTTAGACAGAGACTAACTCAAGCAACTCTTGGTCTATTAGACAGAGGCTAACTCAAGCAACTCTTGGTCTATTAGACAGAGACTAACTCAAGCAACTCTTGGTCTATTAGAGACTAACTCAAGCAACTCTTGGTCTATTAGACAGAGACTAACTCAGGCAACTCTTGGTCTATTAGACAGAGACTAACTCAGGCAACTCTTGGTCTATTAGACAGAGACTAACTCAGGCAACTAACCTGTTCTTAAAGAAAGAACCTTCAAGTCCACCTCTAACCTGTGCGCCCTCCACCAACCCCCATCCCTGCTCTGAGATGTCCCACCTTTTGGGGCCAAACTAATGTATACCTTTGACATATTGATTTATGAGTGTACCTGTAATTCCTGTGTCCTTAAAATGTATAAAACCAAATGGTAACCCCACCTCTGCAAGTCCACTTGATCGAGGGTTCTCGGGTGTGGATCCACTCAGGATAAACCTTTAAATTCCTTTACAGAGTGTGGCTTCGTTTCTCTTGACATCCTGAAGAGAGAGTCTCGTTCCTGCTCTGAAGCATCCTTCCTGAGAGCAAGTTCTTCAGTTTTCCACCAGTTCTGTGAGCCTCCCCATGTCCTTCCTGTTCCTGCCCTATTTCATCAATTTACCCAAGGCCATTTTCTTACCACCATAAACAGAAAGCCAGTTACCTACCACCAAGAATGAGAAAGAACGCTGACTGGTACGTAACCCACGCTGTCCACTTGGTAAACTCTTGGGGGTGATGAACAAGGAGAGGTTTCCAAGTGCCCTGCAGAAGACTCAGTGCTGGACAGGAATAAAGGATCAGATCCGGACAACACCATCACCTCCCTCAGGCTCATGGGATCCCTTGATTCATTCATTCACTCGCCTAATTAATAACTTTCTGTGCCCTTCCTGGCAGGTGCTAGATCCTGGCTGCCGAGAATACAGAGGAGAAAACTGTGTGGTCCTGAAACCACCCACACACAGAACTGTGTCCCCAACCAACCACCGCCTGGAATCACCTCCCACAGATGAGGAAACATTTGTGATGGCCAGTGAAAAAACAGAGGTGAGACTTGGGTGGAGAAGGAGCAGGAGACAGGAGGATGGTGACCAGGCAGTGGGGTGACCATGAGCAGTGACCCTGCTGGCCTACTCAGCGGCCGCCAACAGCCCAGCATTGCTCATGGTTTATACAAGAGAAATGGGGTGAGGAGGAGGTGAGGCCCTCCCTGGAGGGGCAGAGGGCTCAGCTCTCGGCGTATGAAAACCAGGGCACACACTTGAGATGATTCCCAGCTGGAGCATTTACGGACAGATCCGGGGGGCTTAAAAGCTGTGCTATTGGAGGGAGGGGAACAGAGGAGACTCGGGGCTTACAAACAGGTGTCTTCAAAGCCCTCTCCAATTTGACTGGCGAGACTGCACTTGGTGCCCCCTCTGTGTCCCCATCATCCCGTGCTCTCGCAGGGTAATCCGCCCTTCCTTGCTTGTCTCCCCAGAGCCCTGTCAAATCCAGGAGGACGAGGACGGCACCTTATCCTCTGTGCCCTGTATACAGTGCCCAGGACTCGGCAGATGCTCCATAAATGTTAAATGAGCAGATGAATGAGAGGTCCTTCCTCCCGCCAACTTGCCCCAAGGCCTCTCTCCTTCTCTCTTCCCTGTGACACATCAGATGAACGCTATATGACAAATGCTGCATACTCCTCCGCCCACCCCAGACTCTGCCACCCTGGCATCTGGCTCCCTCTCCTCGGGGCTGAGTGCAGAGCTCATTTACCCCGAGATAAGCAGAGGCCAGATCTGGTCAAAGTGAGGTGAGCACAGCTTGGTCACGAACCAGGCAGTGTTGGAAAACCCCAGCCTGGCCCCAAGCCTGCCTGCCAGGCCCCAGTGCCCCCCACTGGCACACTCAGGAACCTCCCAGAGGTGGGAACCCTCTTCTGGAGTTCAGCACAGGGGCCCTGCCTTTCCCTTGGGTGGACGAGGGCGCTGAACCCGGCCCTTGCACCTCATTACGTTCCTCCAGACCCCTCAGGGTGTGTACAGGAATCAGCATTCACCAGAGAGTAAATGTTTCAGACACTGCAGACCAGGTGGCCTGTGTTGCAACTACCCTGCTCTGCCCTGGTAGCAAGAAAGCAGTGGTGAATATTGCAATGAACGGGTGTGGCCTTGTGTCCCAATAAGCCCTTATTTATAGGAACAGGTGGCTGGCCCGTTCTGGCTCCAGGGCAGTAATTTAGAACACAAAGTGGACCTGCCAAGTCCCCACAGAGTCTGCTTCCTACCCCCACTGCCAGGACAGAGTTCTAAAGCAGTGGTTCTCAACTGGGGGTGATTTTCCCCCACAGGGGACATTGGACAATGTTTGGGGACAGTTTTGTTTGTCACATCTAGAGGACAGTTGCAACGGGCATCTAGAGAGTAGAGGCTGGGGTGCCGCTCAACACGAGGCCGTGTTCAGGACGGCCCTGCATAGTAAGGACTCATCCCGCCCAGAATGTCCTGGGGCCGGGTGGAAACCCTGCTGGTGGCGGTGTTCCTCAAGGTGGGGCTGTCACAATTAGAACGGCGAATCCTCCACCCTCACCAAACCTCCCGGGACACTCTGGGGATGGGGCCCAGTGACGTTTCCACAAGCCTTCCAGGTGACGCTGATGCTCACTAAAGGTGGAGAACGCTGCTGAAGAGACCCTGCGAGGTGAAGGAAAGGGAGGTGCCATGGCAGGTGTGGGCAGACTCAGCCCTGCCACACGCCAGGCTCTGAGCGGCGATGAGGGGCCCCAGCCCAGTAAGATGATTAGGATATTAGGACACACGGAGCGAAGCCTGGAGACGGGAGCAGGTGTGTAGGGGGAGGCGCTGGCAGGGACAAGCACAGGCAGAGGATCCAGGCAAGGCCAGGCAGAAGGGACAAGCAAGACTCCAGGGTCAGAAAGGGGGCTTGGCCAAGCCTAGTGGGGGGGGCAGAACACAAGGGGTAGGGGACAGCGCACAAGAAAGACAAAGAGTGTCTCCCTGGGAAGCTGCGGAATGTGGAGCACATCTGGGGATGGAGGGGGCACCCTGGATGGGCGACAACAGTCAGGACAAAAGAACACTGTTGGCAGCTGAGTCGCCAACCCAAGAATCATGCTTATACAAGACCTGCTGAGTCGGAAAGGGGCCAGGGGACCTACACAGGGCACCCACAGGCCTTTAAAGCTCCCAGGTGCATCCAGTAACAGCCGGTTTGCAGGCACCTGAGCTAGAGCTGTCGCTGCAGGCAGACATGAAAGGGAAGAGACATCCACCCATTATTCCCTTTGATTCCCGTGCCACCACATTTTATAGATAAGAAAATCAAAGCTCGAAGAAACTAAGTGGCTTGTAAAGTTACAGAGCCAGTCGGTGATGAGGCTGAGATTTCAGAGACCCTCCTGAGAGGGGGAGGGGCAGGCAGGACGAGCACAACACAGCTCCTATGTCCAGCTGCCAGGGAAGCTTGTGACGTTTCACCTTTAGACTGCAGGGCAATGGTGAAAAAACAAGGGGATCTTGACTTAAATCCAGCCAGGGAGTGAAGGGCCACCGGCCTGCAAAGGGCCGGGCTCCAGAGACTGGCCCTTCTGGGCTCCTCTCTCAAGTGGCCCCAAACGGGACTCTGCATCCCACTTCTCCCCAAGCCTTTGCCTCTCTCCACAGCCTGGGCCTGGGCACACTTCACTCCTTTGCTGGGGTGGTTTCGGTTTTGCTTATGACAGATGCTGCCCTAGGAGGTGACACCTAAAGGGCTGATGGGAGGTCCTTGCGGTTTGGGAAGTGATTACATTAAGAGGCCTCCACTCTGTGCTCAGACTGGGGTCCTACGGGTGTTCAGCTTCCCGGTGTAAAAGATGAGAATGTAAAGAGAGAACACTGCGACCCACGGGCAGGCCCAGGTGTAGCACAGGGCACTGGGAGGTGAGTCTCAGAAAGCTGCCAGGTAGAGGAGCGACTTGCAAAAGGAAGAGCAGGGCCCCCGGATGGAAAAGGAGGAAGGGAAAGAAAGGCATCTTGGACAATCTTACTTCCTCTTCCCGTTAAAATCATGAAAGGGAGGGTTGACTGTCGTCGCCATTTTATGAATGAGTAAACTAAACTCAGAGAGGTTAGGTAACACGTATCCAAGGTCACACAGTGAAGACATGGGGAAGCTGAGGCTTACACTCCTCAGGCAGGAGTCTATGCTCTCTGCTGGAAGCATGGAAGTGACCAGAGATCAGGAGGGGACTTAGAGCCTGGCTTGCACTCAAGGGCTTGCAGTGGAAGAGCAGCCAACCAACCACTGCGGCACTAGCCAGGCGCCTCCAACCTCCCTCTCCATGGGGTGGCCCCACCCCTCTCCCACCTTAGTTCCTAAACTTTCTCCTTGAGAGAAAAATCAGCCAAGTGAGACAAACAACAATCCCAAGTTTCAAATAAACAACCGTGGGAGGTGAGAATTCCTGCACAGGCTGGTCTTCCTGGGAGGAGGCCTTGGCAGGGGACTCTAAGATAGCCACTCCTGTTCTCCACCCTGCTCCTGCTGATGTCTTAAACTACAAAATACTTCTCAGTTGAATTTTCTCCCTGTGCAAATTTTCCTCCCTGGCATACTTTCTGTTGGATTGCAAGAGTGAACCAAAGATACGTATCTTTACAAAGTAATTAATAGGTGTTTGCTCGCTGGTTAATAAAACACAAGCTTCACCACCCCTCACACCTTTTCCTGTACTCCTTCCCAGACTTTTGAAAGCTTGTTTGGAGGTTCTAGTGGGGGAGCTACTCGTATACCCTTGACCGAAGAATGGTCCTCCGCTAGCGGGGAAGGTCGTCCTCTTCGACCGAGCGTGCAGCTTCGGGAGGAAAGCACATGGAGCGGTGAGGGAGGAAGGGGACACCCACCTAGCCAGCCAGATCAGCCGAATCAACCCTGGCAATCAATGGGGTGACAGATGTCGCAGCCAGATTGCCCTCACATCCTTTCCCAGACTTTTGAAAACTCCTGGAGATGAAAGTCTGTGCTGCCCAGCCCAGAGGATAGGAGTTTGCTATTTACTGCCAGAACCCCCCACTGCCCACATGATGTCAGAGCAGCGTGCCCTGCTTGGGAGCCAAACTAACGAGAAAGAAGAATATACCACTGGGCACATCAGAAGAGCGAACAGTACAAACGCCATTCTCTCTCTGCATAGAATGAGACTGCCCAAGCAGCAGATAGTTTCCTTAACAGGTGGATTTGAGCTCAAATAAAAAGAAAGAGTGAGCAGCAAAGCATCTCCCTGCAGCCCTTTGGGAGAAGAGCATAAGCTCCTGGAAACAAAGTGGAGGTAGCTATACAGATGCCTAGAACAAAGAGGGTCCAAAAAGAGATTATTGGTCAGTGTTCCAAACCAGATCCTTCCTGGATTGTTTTCTTTATCCACAGTGACTCACTCGCTCTTTGCCAGCTACACCCAACCCCACCCAGCCACGAACCAGGGAGTCCTTTATGTGGTTCTTAGATGTCACGGAGAGATGGCACATTGACTGGCCCAAATGGTTCAGTCAGACCCAACTTCAAGTGCAGGATTCGCTTCAGGCTTGATTCCTAAAAGAGTGGATTTTCTAGAAAAGGGGAAGAAGAGGGAATTTGGTGGGATGTTGGGGCCAGCAACTAGGAGACAAGGTTCAGAGAGAATTTGGAGGCCTCCAATAGGGCTGTAACAAGAAATGGGAACCAAACCTGGATTCATCCAGCCCACTTGGTTTTCAGACGTCGGAATGTATCTGGGCACGTGGTCACTTCGCTGGGCTCCACCTTCCTTGTCTTTAAAATGGGAAAGTTATAGCTCTCCCCAGACTAGACGGGGGCTGCGGGGCTTCCCCACACCTCTCACCTCCACCTCCCTCCACCACAGACGGCCTGGTAATTTCTCCTGCGTGCCTGTACATTATGGGATGCTCATATTTGTGCATATAGTTTTTCCAACCAGATTAAAACCTCCTACAGGTCAAGGTCTGTGATGTATTTTATTATTTATATTTTTAGAGACTCAGGGTCTAGCCCAGGTTATAGTCCAGTGGCATAACCATAGCTCACCTCAAATTCTTGGACTCAAGTAATCTCCCTGCCTCAGCCTCCCAAGAAGCTGAGACTACAGGTGTGCACCACCATGCCCAGCTCACTTTTCTAATTTTTTGTCGAGACAGGGTCTCACGATGTTGCCCAGGTTGGGCCTGAAAACTCCTGGGCTCAGGCAGTTGTCCTGCCTCAGAGAATTGGGATTATGGGTGTAAGCCACCACACCCAAACATGGTTTTAAATTTCCTACTATTGCACAGCACGTTGAACCTGTGTCTCAAACAACTCCATGTTCCCAGAAAGGGTCACATACTGTGTATCTTGGAAGTGAAATAATGGACCATAACACAGTCAGTCTTAAAACTTTCATAGTGACCATAGTGACATCGTATTATTGTCTTAATAAATAGACGTAGTAGAGACACAAAATATTTCTACTGAATGAGTGTGTGAGTGAAAGAATGCATGGGTTTAGCCTCCTTGTAGCTCTTCCTCCTTCCCCAAGTCCCTTTTGCAGGGCAGAGCTCTGATTAATGGCTCCAGCAGGGCAGGCAGAGCCCAGGCTGCTGCCCCCCAGATGGGAGGGCCAACACTGGGCCCCTGGAGCTCACCAGAGCAAACACTGGCACAACACCCACAATGGGCACTGCCAGACTCTTTGTTTCCTCTGCTCTTTGTTCATGGTCTGTGCTCCCCGGGGCAGCTAGGAGCCTGTGCCGTTGCTAGGAAACCACCCACTGAGCATCCAAGGAAGGAGGACCTTGCAGTCACCAAGAGCCAGACACCCAGGCCTGTTCCCTGCTGCTGAGAGGATCCTGCGGGGATCTGTGAGGTGATCACATAAGACTTCTCCTAGACTTCCCCTATATCGACTGAGAGCTTCCTCTTGGGACCAATAGAGTTTACTAATCAGATAAAGGTAAATGCCCAAGTTCTCCTGGAAAGCAAGGATGGCAGGGCAGGGGGTGGTCCATCCTGTCTGGTGAGGCAGGTGGTGGCCAGGCCATAGCCTCACAGGGACCAGGAGATCCTGGGCAGTATTTGTTCCTTGGTGCGTCATTCCTGAGAGAAGTGCAGAAATGGTTCCCCCTCTTCCTTTTCGGAACCACTGAAATTAATGATTTTCCACTGAAGGTGATTTTGATTCGCCCTCCTCCCTAAGGACTTGTCTGGACACATTTTTGATTGTCATGAAGTGGAGAATTCTGCTGACACCTGGTGAGTGAAGGCCAGGGACGCTGCTTAAACTCCCTACAATGCATAGGATAGCAACCCCATACTGAAGAATTTGCCAGTCCAAGTGCTGAGTCTGAGAAACCCTGACCCAGACAAGAGAATGAGTGCACCTGTGCACCGAGCATCTGCCCACCATGGACAGAGGTAGGCGTCTGTATCCATGTGTGGGTCTTTGTATCAGGTGGTATCTCTGTCTATCTCTAAATATATTGACAGAATAATAGCACATCTGTATCACCACAGTGCATACGGAGCAAGGGGATGAGACGGAGAGCGGGAAAGAGCATTTATTAAGCAACCACTATGTGCCAGGAACCACATCAGAGCAGAGAGTATGGATTTATTAGAAAGTATAGAAATTCAAAGCATCTGGGACAGTACTTTTATTGAACAGGGTAGGAAAAATTCAACCTCTACTACATGTGAAGGCCCCTTCCCCCTAAATGGGTTCCTAGGAGAATCCATGGAGAAGGCAGAGTCCATGGTGCCAGGAAAGTAGTGCAAGGGAAGTTTTAGGCCATGTGTTTACCATGATTGTTATCTGATATGCCATCCATCAGTACGTGGAGTCCTCCCTCATCTGGCTGCCAAGCACCGACTCTCCCAGCAGGCCCAGAGGTGGACTGTCATGAAATGAATTCTCAGCCCTGGAGGTGCCCTGCAGCTCTCCAGACTCCCTGGGTGCCGACGGACACCTCCCTCAGCCGGGAGCTGCAGGGAAGAGTAATATCTCTAAGCTTCTCTCAGACTTGGAGAAGTCAACACTCTTCCCAACCATCCTCACTCTCCCAGACACAACCTGGGCATCTGATCCAGGGTGCTTGAAACATGTAATAGATTTTTCCCATAAAGTCTAAGGAGCCTGTGAGACCCCATCAAACAGACCAACACGTGCATTGTGGGAATCCAGAAGGGAAGGAGAGTAGGGGGCAGAGGGACTATCAATATTTGAAGAAATCACAGCTGAAACCTTCCCAAGTCTGCAAAAGACATCCGAGAAAGTCAAAAAACTTCATGGAGGAGGAACGCAGACTCACCCTGAACGCAGCATGACCAAACTTGAAGACAAACAGAACTTTGAAAGCAGCAAGAGAGAAGTGACCCATCAAATACAAGCAGTCCTCAAAAAAATCATCAGCAGATTTCTCACCAGAAACTTTAGAGGCCAGAAGGCAGTGAGAAGATACATTCGAAAGGCTAAAACAACAGCAAAACTGTTAAGCAAGAATTCTACATATGGTGAAGCTGTGATTCAGAGATGTGAAATACATTCAGATTCCTAGATAAACAAAAGCTGAGGGAGTTTGCTACCATTAGATCTTTCCTCAAGAAATGCTAACTGGAGTCCTGCAGGTTGACATGAGAGGACACTAGACAATAACCCAAAGTCATATGAATAAATAAAGATCTCAGCAAAGAAATATATGGACAATTATGAAAGCCACAACCAAAACAATGATATGGGACAGGCACGGTGGCTCAAGCCTGTAACCCCAGCACTCTGAGAGGCTGAGACAGGTGGATCACCTGGGCTCAGAAGTTTGAGACCAGCCTGAGTAAGATCGAGACCCCATCTCTACTAAAAAATTAAAAAATTAGATTAGCTGGGCATTGTGGCAGGTGCCTATAGTCCTAGCTCAGGGGTCCTCAAACTAAGGCCCTCGGGACATGCCAAGGACATTTATCCAGTCCGCTGGGTGTTTTTGCCCCTGCTGCCTGTCCTGCTTAGCAGCCAACTCATCCCAGGCCGCAGTGCGCATGTGTGGAATGTGCGCCACACTCTCCAACTCCCCTCCTTCTCTCTGTCTCTCGACTCCTCCTCTCACTCTCAGGTGAGACTGAGACTCGTGATCAGAGGAGTCATGAGCTTGCCTGTGCTGAGCCTGCTGCTGCCTGAGGACCAAGGTAAGAACAAATTAGGACTTTTTTTTTTTGAAGTCAGGAGGTCTTTTTTTTATTATTATTTTGCAGTTAGTAGGGTGTTTTTTTTGTGGTTAATGGGGGTCTTTTTTTTTCAGAAGTTAGCAGGTCTTTTTTTTGCGGCTGGGGGTGCCTTTTTTTTTTCATTTTAAATATTGTATTTTATTTGTTCTCCATTTTTGTTTGTTTGTTTTGCAGTTTTGGGCCGGGGCTGGGTTTGAACCCACCACCTTCAGTATGTGGGGCCAGCGCCCTACTCCCTTTGAGCAACAGGTGCTGCCCCCATTTTGTTTTTTACTTCAAAATAAGATATGTGCAGTGTGCATAGGAATTTGCTCATAGTTTTTTATTTAAAACAATAGTCCGGCCCTCAAACAGTCTAAGGGACAGTGAACTGTCCCCCTGTTTAAAAAGTTTGAGGACCCCTGTCCTAGCTAATTTAGAGATTGAGGCAAGAGGATTGCTTGAGCTCAAGAATTTGAGGTTGCTGTGAGCTATGACGCTGTTGCACGCTACCCAGGACAACCAAGTGAGACTTTGTCTCAGAAAAACAATGATATGAAACTCTATTTTTTGTTTTCTGTATGATTTAAGAGACTAATAACATTTTTAAGGCAAAAAAAAATCTATTGTTCTCCTTGAAGCACAAAACCTTTTGCAATATCCGAAGTTAAGTAAATCTTACTCAACACAAAGAATATCTCTCATTCCTTTCGAACCCCTGTAGCAATGAAGGCTGGACAAAACACAAATAAATGTCTTCATAAATTATCCCACCCCAGGAAGTCTGTTTTATTTTAGGTCTTTACAATAACCTAATGTGTGAGCATTATTATTCCCTCTTTAACAGATGGGGGGCTAAGGTTTAAAGCATTGAAGAGACTTGGCTAAAGTCACTGTCACAGGTTCCCCAGGAAACAGAGCCTCATACAAAATTCTGTGTGCAAGACTGTCAGAAGAAAAAAGGCAGAAGCAGGACCCAGCAGCAGTAAAAACTGAGCTGCAAGGTGACGCCTGTGGCTCAAAGGGGTGGAGCACTAGCCCCATAAACCGGAGGTGGTGGGTTCAAACCTAACCCTGGCTAAAACCTGAGCTGCATGCAATCTCATTGAAGTACTCAGTCAATGTTGGGGGCCTTCTGGAGCTATGCTGGCCATGTGGAGTCATTCTAAGTTTGGTAGAAGGAACCAGTACTTTATACCCTGGCTTTGATCAGTCATTGATCACAGGCTGCCCCTGGAAAAGGACGTGACCTTGAGCCAGGCAATTTTTTTTTTTTTTTGAGACAGTCTCACTCTGTCACACTTGGTTGAGTGCTGTAGTGTCATAGCTCACTACAACCTAATTCTCGGGCTCAAGAGATCCTCCCGGCCTCCCAAGTAGTTGGGATTACAGCCGCCCACCACAACACCCAGCTATTTTTAGAGATGGGGTCTGGCTTTTGCTCAGGCTGAACTCCTGAGCTCTGGCAATCCACCCGCCCCGGCCTCCCAGAGTGCTAGGATGATAAGCATGAACTACTGTGCCTGGCTGAGGCAATTTTTTTTTAAGATAAGGCAATCCAGGCCCAACAACTGAGGGCCACCCCTCTCAGTTCTCCCAGCAGCTGGAACAATAAATCTTTCATTCCCAAAGATAACATGGGGTGCAGGTCACAGTGTCTACCGCAGTCACCTCACTAACAAAGGACAACACTGGAATTGTGTCCAGATCCTCAGCTCACCTCCTTTCCTTCACCATCAAGTCTCTACCTTCATCCCCTGACTTACATGAAGGCCTAGAGGCCGCCCCAGAAAAGGACTCAAGCAGTCCCTATGACTGCGGTTCTGGCTGGACCAGAGCCCAGCTGCAAGGGTGAGGGTTGGACAAGAGAAGCCCAGTGGCAGAGCTGGGGCTCTGCAGGGTCCAGAGGAACCAGAGCTTGCTCCTCCTCACAGTCCACCTCGGCCTCACTCACCTCTCCTGCCCTCCAATCCCAACAAACCCACCCAGGTCCCCGCTGGGATCCTGTCATTGCTATAGGACCCAGAACCTAGAATTCACATAATCGTAGGATTTTAGCCCTGGAAATTAGTAATCTACACTGCACTCCACGAAGGAGTTGAGAATCAGGCGGGCACAGTGGAATCTCAAGAACATGAGAGTGTGGGATGCAAAGCTGGTGGAAGTGGAAGTGGGACGAGAGCCCAGCTCTCCTGACTCCCTGGTCCTGGCACTGAGCATGGGGGTTGGTGCTGCCTTGTCAGCTACCACCTGTCACTCTCCTCTCTGCACCCCCCATACTCATCAAACAGTACCACTTCCTTCTTTCCTCGGTCTGCTCCCCTTTGCTATCTTCATTCCTGCCCATTCTTTAGGTCTCCCCACTAGGAAGCTTTTCCAGATGCTCCCCCCCCAGTTCCCACCCCACTCCCCCTTGTATTCTCCATGACACCCTGAATTGACCCATGATGCATGTTACTGCCCTAATTCACTCACTGTGCAATTATTATTCAATGTCTGCCTCCACAACTGGATACTAGAGCTGTCTTATCCACCAGCATTGGCCCCACCACCTAGGATGAATAAACCCATGAAGAGTACATTCTGTATTCCTGTGTTCTCCAATCTTTCCATTTCTTAGCCATGGTTGTTCTGATTTCTTAGACAAATGCCAGATGCCTCAAAGTCATTTAATGAGACTTAATGAGTTTCTTTCATCCATTGCCTCCCCTCCCCCTTTCTCCTCAGCAGGCAAAGAGTGGCCAACCAATAGTGGTTTGCTGATTGATTGACAATTGCTTGCTGCCTGGGCCTTCAGAACACCCCCGCCAGGAAAGGGAGTGAGGGAATCTGTGCTTCTGCAGAAATTGAGGGGCAGGAGCATAAGAAAGTTCAGGGCTGGGCCTCCTGGCAGCAAGGAAGGAATTAGCTCAAATCACATTAACATGGTTCTCAGGAAATGGCTGCTGAATTAGAGGCTCCAGCCACAGCAGCAGACTCTGTTTAATAGAACATTAATGCTCATTCTGAGCAATTACTTTATTTGCAATGGTTTCTTAATGTTCAGTTTCTGGAGCCCAGAGAGAGGAAAGGGCCTTGTGTTTCCAGTAACCAGGTCTCCACTGGTCTGGTGGAAGAATGAGCTGGGGAAATGCCCCTGGCCAGACCAGGGAGCCAACTCTCTGGACAGCCTAGGGGAGACGCAGGTGTTCCCCACACTGTGCCTGGGCTTTCCTGACCAACCCCCAGAGGCCCAGCTTTGATGAGCCTTCTCCAACACTCCCTGCACAGTTACACAGCTGCCTAAAACTGGGCCCTGCAGAGTGTTCCTAACAGCCTCCAGCACCTCTCCCAGCACAACACTTATCATACTTACCATTCTGATCTTAATGGAATGTCCCTTCTTGATTATTAGTGATTTAGGTTCATTGCAAAAATAAAGCAACATGCAAATGCAGCCAGCAGATCACACTGCTATAGCACCTGGATGTCCTAGCTCTCCAGCATTTTCCTGTACACAAACACACATAAAGATATGATGGTGCCATCTGCCCTGTTTTGTGACAATAGGATGACCACACTTCTGCAATTGTCTGTCTTCCTGGATGAGATGTAGCCTCGGGATGAGCAGTGCCAACCAGGCTCACTATTGCTTGTTGGGCAGAGCAGAGACCAAGGCAGTGACCATGCCAATTAAAGTACCCGATTAAGTACCTAATTAAAACTAGCTAAGAAAGGTAATAACTAAAAAGTCTTGGATGCTCAGAAATAGTTCTAGCTTCAAATGAGACTTGATTCAGTCACTCAAATCACAGCATCCAGGACCTAATCTCTCCATCTTTCTATCTCTCCTCCTCCCACCTTGCTTGGCTCTTGTCTTGGCCTGGAACCTTCAGGTAGACAAGATCTCCTGTTCTCACGACACATGGTCTAGGAGAAGAGAACCAGGCATCCTTGCCACTGGTTCACTGGGCTAAACTGGGACACAGGCCTTTCTGTACAGCCATCCCTGTGGCCACTGGAATGGCTAGATCCATGGGCAGGGCCGAAGGAGTTAAGGAAATTTTGCCCCAAAATATGACTCCTTGGTATAAAGAATATTTTGAATTAAACGCCATTCATGATCAGGAAACATTGAAAGAGGCCTTTTCTCTGTCTACAGAAAACCCGAGTAACCTGATGGAGAATCAAATAGGGGCTGCTGACTTATACGCTAATAGACCTGGCCCCAGAGCCTACAAATTGATCTGTTTCCACCCATCCATCTATACACAGCCCCCAGCAACCACTTGCTGCATGTACACTTTCCACATTCTCCCCTCTCCTTTTGAAAAGGCGTATAAAGGTCATCACTGAGAGTTTGGGCAAAAGTCATTCTTGTGCTTCCCACCATACACATGGTATCTGGAAATAAACCTTTCTCTTATTAATCTACCGTAATTGTGAGTTGGCCTTTCAGTGAACCAACCCAGGGAAAAGGGCAGGTTTAGCCGTGATCCCTTCAGGGTCAAAGCCACCCCCACACCCCCTCACCCCTTCACCCCTCAGCCCCAGGGAGAAAATGGGAAAGAGAAAGCAAAACACAGATGTGCCCTAGCAAGGCATGTCGGATAAATGGATGGACGTAGAAGCAGATGGATGGAAGGAGGAATCAGCTCCTGAAAGCAGCAGCGAGAGAAGCGGGGGCAGCCGGGTGTTCTCTCTGGAGAATTAGATCAGGATGGTAATGCTGTCACCGTGGGAATGCAGCAGCCAAGGGAGAAAGAAAGGGGCTGGGGGACGGAGAGGGAGCTGTGCAGACTGAGGCAGGTGAAGCGCATTCATGACAGGACATTACAGCAAGAACCCACCGGTTCCTACTTCTGATGAGCAAAAGGGGACTCAGATGTCCCACCCCAGGCACCGTGAATCACACCCCCTGGATTCCTGCCTCCAAGAATCCAGGGGGTCCTTGTCCAGAGTTTTGGATTCCCTTTCTGCCTGTGGCATTCTTAGAATAACCACTCCACCCTCCCCTCCTCCATTTGTTTCCTGAGCTATCAGGAGTGATTTTTTTCTTCCTTCCAGACAAAGGAGCTAACTGAATAAACTGTCTTTGTTAATTTGACTAAGCAACAGCATTCAAGAATAAAGTTGCTGGACTGGTAGAACTGGTTATGAAATTCCCACTTCTCACTTAATTAGCAATTAGCAATAGCTGCTCCATCTAACCTATGTTAGAGACAAGGAGACTTATGGAACGCTTCCCGTGGAAATTGCATTTTCTAAATGCTTGACATCTATTCGCTCATGTATTACTCTGAACCTTGTGATACACTACAGCTTTACAGACAAATAAATGGAAATAGTATGAGGTACAGCTGGAATTTGAACCCATGGAGACCAGTGCTAGAATCTGTGTTCTTGGCTGCCGTAATTTCCAGTCTCTCAGTATGGACTACCCTTTCTAACATAGCCTAAATCGGTAGTAGTTTCAACCCCCCACTTTTCAGTCACTATGTTATAAAAAGTCTTAAGTACAGAAAATCAATCTGAGCAGAGCTTTTCCAGTTAAAGATGGGCCCTAGAATCATAGCCTCCATGTCCTTTTCCATGACTCCTGGTCCCTTTGCAATGACCCCATAGGCAGTGTGGTTTGAAAATCTTGTGTGTGTGTGTGTGTGTGTGTGTACAGAGGGAGGGAGGCTGAGAGTCTGGCCTGTGGGCTTCCAAGGAACTCCATCTCCAACTCACTGTGATCCTGGCACAGTCCCGTCACCTCTCAGATCTCTTTAATCCCCTGTGAATTGCAGGTAACCTCCTGCAATCAAACTCTCTCTGTTCATTCCTGGCCGCTGCTCACTGGTTGGGCCAGGCTGGTGACAAAATTATTTTCTGCCTACATGGGCTAGAAGCTGACAAATTCTGCCTCAGCTCCTACCTTGCCAGCAAGGTGCAGAATAAATTACAGTAACTTCCACTCACCATAGCTTGAACCAGGGGTGGGAAACCTGTAGCCTTCTAGGTCCGTAAGTGCCCCCGTTTGACTGAATCCTACTCTGTAAGGTGCTCCTGGCCTGAACCCTTTCCATCTTTCTTCCTCTAATTTGAAGGGTTGTCTCTCTCCTTCCCCCTCTCTCCCTCACCCTGCCTCTTTGTCCTTCTCTGCCCCCTCCCGTGTGTGTGTGTGTGTGTGTGTGTGTGTGTGTGTGTTCCTCAATCTCTTTTCCTCTCTGTCCTACTCCTGTCTATCAAGTATTTGAACTTAATCAAACACAGTCTGTACCATCAGCCAAGTAGGTGCACTGTATATTTGCTTTATGATGGATTGTAGAACCTACAATCTCCTTTCTAATAAACCCTACTTCTTTCCATATAAAATGGTGTATTTAAAAAAAAAAAAAAAAAACAGAATCTCACTCTGTTGCCCAGGCTGGAGTACTGTGGCGTCAGAGTGGCTCACAGCAACTTCAAACTGCTGGGTTCAAGAGATCCTCCCGCATCAGCCTCCCAAGAAGGTGGGATGCACTACTGGTGCCCAATGTGAAGATCAACTTTTCTGTTTTTAGCACAGACGGGGTCTCACTCTTGCTCAGGCTAGTCTTGAACTTCTGAGCTCAAGGGATCACTCCACCTTGGCCTCCAGAGTGCTAGGATTACAGGCATGAGCCACTGCACCTAGCCTATGATGTCTTATAAACACATTTACATGGGACTTAATCCGATTTTTTAAAGAGCTACAAAGCAGCTGTCCCCACACAGATCAAAGCCCACTTCCTGCCGGTGTACACAAGCTGTATTTACTTGTCAGCAGAGATAAGAAGGGCCAATATCCAAGCAAAACTAATTTCAGAGCAGCTTAGCAGACTTCTGATAAATGTCTTTGAACTGGCTCTGTTGAAATGTGTAATAGCACTCTCTTGCAGCCACTGGAAAACCATGTGCTCTGGGAGTAGCGTTGTTGGGTGGTGGTGTGCTCAGATCATTTCAGAGAAATGCACCCCAGGCTGAAACAGGGAATCAGGAGTCTGATGAGGAAGGAAGGAGATTGGAACTATAAGCCAGGATAACTTTCGAGGTAGTAATTTCTGGGTCGTGTGACACTCCCGCTTCCAAGTCAGAAAAGCAAACTCTGACTCACACCCATGATGATACTGACCGCAGGATTAAGTACTTTTCCATTCAGGATCTAACTTTAAGATCAGAATGGGGTTGTCTCCTTCTAATCTGCCCATTTTCTCCTTAACAGACCATTATTATGGTAATTGAAAGGTTATGATCATTGTTCTGTGGGTACATTTTCTGGTCCAGGCACTGAATAGGCGTTTTTTTTTTTTTTTCACTAATTCATCCATCCTACAAATCTTTTGGTTGTTAAGACAGAGTCTCATTCTGTCACCTCCATAGAGGGCCACAGTATCATTCATCTTAGATCACAGCAACCTCAATCTCTTGGGCTCACTCAACCCTCTTACCTCAAGTAGTTGGGACTCCAGGCACCTGCCATGGCACCAGCTAATTTCTTTTTATTTTTACTACAGATGAGGTCTCACTCTTGCTCATGCTGGTCTTGAACTCCTGAGCTCAAGGTATCTCCCACCTCAGCTTGACCTCACCCATCCATTCCCACTTTCAGGGCTCTTCTCATGTAAAAAAAAGAGCACTTTTGTAACCATATGTATTTGTATTGCTTTATCAATTTCAGGGAATTTAGCAACATGTGAAATACATTTTTTCAGCTTACTGCATTCTATTTTTCCCGATATTTTATTATGAAAATTTTCAAAGATAGAGCAATGTTGTAAAGTGCCCACCACCTAGGTCTCCATGTAACTAACGTCCATCACACATCTATCCACACATTCCTCCCACTGTCCTCCAACCACCCATCCTACTCTGGACGCATTTCCAAGTGCAAGTGCAGACATCAGTACACTTCACCTTTAAACACTTCAGCATACATATTGTCAACTAGAGGTCAGTAGTTAAGGGTTTGGGTTTTTTTTTTTTTTTGAGACACAGTCTCACTTTGTTGCCCTCTATAGAGTGCTGTAAAATCACAGCTCACAGCAACCTCAAACTCTTGGGCTCAAGCGATTCTCTTGCCTCAGCCTCTCTAGTAGCTGGGACTACAGGCACCAGCCACAACATCTGGCTATTTTTTTGTTTTCTTTTTTGTTTAGCAGGCCCCATGCTGGATTCAAACCTACTAGCCCCAGTGCATGTGGCCAGTGCCCTAACCACTGAACTACAGGCACCCAGCCCAGGGTTTTATTTTTTAGATAAATTTTGCAAACTGAGAAATTAACAATTCTCATGAGTACAGACACTGAGTTTGGGCAGGATCAGCACACATAGGTAAATGAAACCCCCATCAAGGTACAGACTGTTATCATCCCAGAAAATTTCCTCATGCGCTTTCCTAATCAGTCCCCACCCTCACCCCAGAGGCCACTTATTTTAAGCCACTGATCTAATAGTTTTCACTCCGATAGTTTTTGTTTGTTCTAGAATTTCACATAAATAGAATCCCAGAGCATGCACATGGTATACTCTTGCTCTGATTTCTTTGGCTCAGCAAAATGTTTTTGCTCTTCATGGAAGCAATAGCGTGTTATTATCAGTTTTCCTTTTCATTGTTAGTAGTATTCTTATTCTACTATATCATTAAATCTCATTTTGTTTATCCATTCTCCCATTGGTTGTAATAATTATTTTCATTTAAAAATTTGTTCTTTAATGAATTTCTGTTAGGATGCTTCTGACTTTCTCTTAAGAATCCCCTTATTGGCCAGGCTCAGTGGCTCACGCCTATAATCTTAACACTCTGGGAGGCCAAGGAGGGTGGATCCCTTGAGCTCAGGAGTTCAAGACCAGCCTGAGCAAGAGCGAGACTCCAGCTCTAAAATTAGCCAGGCCTTGTGAAAAGCACCTATAGTCCCAGCTCCTCCAGAGGCTGAAGCAAGAGTTTGAGCCCAAGAGTTTGAGGTTGCTGTGAGCTATGACATCATCGCACTCTACCATGAGTGACAAAGTAAGATTCTGTCTGAAAAAAGAAAAATTCCCTCATCATCTAAGGCAAACTGGGTCTGAGTCATGGTTGATTGGAGCCTGGCCTTTGACATCAGAAAGCTCTAGATTCTTATTTCAGTTACAACTGTTACTAACTGGGTAACCTTACCTCACCACTCTGCTCCTTACTTTTTACATCTATTAACCAGCAATATAAATATCTAAAGGATGTGAGATGCTTATTAGGATGAGAATAATTCATTTATCTCTTGGCTCAATCCTGTACCCACCATTAATGAGCACCTGCTGTGTTCCAACTGTGCTAAGCCTGGAGAGACACAGGCATTGTCCTGACAAAGGGTCAGGCTGGGGGACTACCAAACAACTAACAGCACAATTAATTATTTAATTGCCATTGTGATCAATGCTTCGAGGGAGCTGTGACAGCTATTAAGAGCATGTGACAGGGTTCCTTGAGGAGGCTGAGAGTAGAAAGATGAGCTAGAGTTAAGCAGGAAAAGGGGGATCCCTGCAGGCAGAAGGAACCACAGCATCCCAACACTCTGGAGGGCAGGAGCACTGCACAGCAGAGGAACTGTAGGAGGCCATGTAACCCAAAGGCCATGTGTGTTTGTGTGAAGTGGTGGGGAAGGAAGGTGAGCAGAAATGCAAGGAGGGTTGACCAGGCTAGACCACGTTCCTGCCACGCGGAGCTTCACAGACTGCGTTCAGAATGCTGATCTCTAAGCTCAGAGCCATAGGCAGCCAGGGATGGGGGTGCCGCGATAAGCTTCACACAAGAATGTCAGGTGGGAGTTGTTGTGTTGTTCACTATCATATCCTTAGTGCTTAGAACAGCGCCCTGAATCACTCTGTGGAAGGAAGGAGGGAGGATTTTAAGCAGAAGTTTGAGATTTTGTGTCTCACACAGTCTCGAGCTACATTGTGGGGACTGGGTGGGAGACAGCCCCGGGGAGATACCCCTCTGCTGGGGCTGCCCAAGTACCGCAGACTGTGGGGCTTAAACAGCAGAACATTTATTTTCTCACAGTTCTGATCGCTGGAAATCCAAGACCGAGATGCCATCAGGATGGGTGTCTGGTAAGGGCTCGCCTCCCGGCTTGTAGGTGGCAGCCTCCTTGCTGTGTCTTCATGGCCTTTCCTCCTGTGCAGCCAGGAGAAAGTGAGAGCTCTGGTGTCTCCTTCACCCCATAAAAATGTCAGCCTTATTGGATTAGGAGCCTATCCATATGATGTCGTTTAACCTTCACTATGTCCTTAAAGGCCCCATCTCCAAATAGTTAACGTGAGAATTTGGAGATGGACACAGTTCAGTACATAACACAGGATGGATGCAGGGAAACCATTTAGGAGGTTACTGCAGTGGAGGATGGAAATGCCAGTAGCTTGGACTAGACGTCGACAGTAAAGATGGAGGAACACGGAGCAGAAAGGCCTACCAAGCCAGGCGTGGTGGCTCACACCTGTAATCCTAGAACTCTGGGAGGCAGAGGCTGGTGGATTGTTTGAGCTCACAAGTTCAAGACCAGCCTGAGCAAAAGCAAGACCCCATCTAAAAAACTAGCTGGGTGGGCTCGTTGTGGCAGGTGCCTATACTCCCAACTACTTGGGAGGCAAGAGGATGGTTCAGGGTCCAAGAGGTTGAGGTTGCTGAGCTGTGAGTATGACACCATGGCACTCTACCTAAGATGACAGAGGGAGACTCTGTCAAGGAAAAGAGAAAGGAAAGGAAAGGAAAAAGGAGAGGAAAGGAAAAAGGAAAGCAGAGGAGAGGAGAAGGGAAAGGAAAGAAGAGAGGGGAGAGAGAGGAGACGAAAGGAAAGGAAAAAGAGAAGCCTACTGGACTCAGTGGGGACTGCCTGGGGAAACAGGAGGAAGAAGAGGTGTCGAGGATAATTCCCAAGATATGTCTACATCATAACCCCTGAACCCTGTGCATGTGAACTTATTTGGAAAAAGGGTCTTTGCAAATGTAATCAAATTGAGGATCTCAAGATGAGATCATCCCGGATCATCCAGGAGGGTCTTACAACCAAAGATAAATCTCCTTATAAAAGACACCAGGAGAGGCTTGGTGCCTGTGGCTCAGCGGGCTAAGGCACCAGCCACGTACATATAAGCTGGCGGGTTGGAATCCAGCCCAGGTCCGCCAAACAACAATGGCGGCTGCAACCAAAAAATGGCCTGGCGTTGTGGTGGGTGCCTGCAGTCCCAGATACTTGGGAGGTAGAGGCAAGAGACTCACTTGAGCCCAGAAATTGGAAGTTGCTGTGAGCTGTGATGCCACAGCACTCTATCCTGGGTGACAGCTTGAGGCTCTGTCTCAAAAAAAAAAAAAAAAAAAAAGACACGAGGAAAAGGCACAGGCACATAAAAGGGTAACCAAAGGAATTGTTGGCCACCAGAAGCTGGAAAAGGCAAGAAAGGATGCCCTAGAGCCTTCCGTGACCCTGCTGACATCTTGACTTTGGATTTCTGGCCTCCAGAGCTGTGGAAGAATTAATGTCTCTAGTTTTGGGCCCCAGAGTTTGTGGTCATTTGCTAAGACAGCCCTAGGCAACCAACACAAAGAGCCAGTGGCTGGGTGACAGTGTCCTTCCTGGAGGGGGTCCTCGGGGCTCAGGGCTTGGGGCTTGTGGAATAGGAGGAAGAGTGGAGTTCAGATTTGGAAATGTAGGATGTGTGATGGCTTTAAGACGTCAGGAGATGAAAGCGTAGCAGACGGGCTTACAGTAAATACTCAACAATCAATAGCTATTACCATTATTTGCTTTCGGGATACTCCTATATTAGAAGAAGTGATTGCTCCGCTCAAGCACATCTGATTTTCCGGGCGTCTTGGGGCAGGAACCAGTCTTAACTTCTGCCAGCAGCCCAGCAAACCTCTGCGCTCTTCCCTTTGCACCTGCCACCCCTGTTTGCACAGAAATATTTCCCGGTACAAAGTTCTACTTGAATCTCTTCTGCGCCTTTGGACTAAGATCAGGTGCAAAGTTCTATTTGTACTTCTTCACCTCAGGCTGATCAGGCCGATACCAACTTCACACCCACCCAGAAAGTCCACATCGCAACCGTCGGGGAGAGCTGACGCGGGCGGGGGAGAAGCGCAGTTTGCCCGCTGCGCTCCCTCCTCCGGCGCCCACTGGGCTCATTCGCAGCTGAAGTTCGCCGTCTTGTGGACGCGCGCAGTCCTAACAGCCTCGTCCTAAACAGAAAGTCAAAATCACAGATGGCCTCTTCTGATTGGCGCTAGAGGTCAAGGACATGGGTGGAGAATCTTTCTGGTCTTCAGAACAGCTAAGAGAGAAGTACATTGGTGTCAAAGCAGGCCCTGAAGGATTAACCCCTTCAGCCTTTGGAGAATTGAGATCCTGGTCTGCAGATGACCCCGCCTGCTGTCTCCAGTTTGGAAAGGATGGCACCTAATTAGTGAAACGCTTCACTCAAGGGGGATAGCCGACGCCTGCACTCCCCAGCCCTCCCCAGCCTCAGGTGCAGACCCATACCTGTCTGAAGCCTATTAGCTGCACAGCAGGTGAGCACAGGGCAAGTCAGGAAGCTTCATCTGTATTTACAGTGTGCCCATTGCTCTCATCACTGTCTGAGCTCCACCTCCTACAGATCAGTAACAGCATCAGATTCTCATAGGAGCTGAACCCTACTGTGAACTGCACATGGGAGGGAGAATCTAAAGTCTGATAATCTAAGGTGGAGACATAATACTTTTGAATCATCTCCAAACCACCCATTCGCCCCCTCCCATCCGGGGAAAAATTGTCTTCTATGAAACCCATACCCTATGCCAAAATGGTTGGGGACCTCTGGCCTACTCCTCTTGTAACTTCATAAATGGGAGGCCTCTCCATGAGGGTAAAGACATCTAATTTCTGACTCACTTATTTCTCAATTAATGTATTTAGAAGCTGGTCTATGCCTGTTTCTGTAGCCATTTTTATCTACCTAATAGTAGATAAATGGATTAATAATAATCCATTATTTTCTATCTAATAGATTTCTTGTGTGCACAGAATAAGTTAATATACACAAAGTATTTAGAATAACGCCTACACCAGTAAACTGAAGACATGCTAACTATTACACCCTCCACCATCAAACCCATTGTTCTTACAGCATTTAAATGTATTCCTGTCACAGCCCACCACTGCCACTGCTTGTCGGGGCCCAGGACTGGCCACATCTCAGGCCTGGCTTAACTAGGTTCTGGACGCAGACCACTAAGCTACTTTGCTCTGCTCAGGAACAATTTCTCTTAGGTGCCTGAGAGCTATCTACTTTAGCTGGAGAGAGAGAGAGAGAGGGAGAGTCATAGAGAGAGTAAAGCAGTCTTCTTAGAATAGATAGATCTTAGTCTGTAGCAGAGCTTAGTGATTGTCAGCAGAGAGAAGCCGTGCTGGTGTTCTGCAGGCAGGACGGGAGACAGAGTCAGAGTAAGTGGGTCCATGATAGAATGCACATGCTCCCGACTGCCTTCTCCTCGAGCCTAATATAAGGCGCCAGTTCACCTCTCTCATCTCGTGAGCTCTCATACTTGTTAGGAAAGCTAAATCCCTCTCCATGCCCTTTTCAGCAAGGTGTTCCATTATTGAGCTATACAGGTATTTCTTATATCTCTCACTCCTCCTAGCCATAGGCTATATGGGCTGCTACATATTCCCCACTCACAGTGCAATGGTGTTGATATCCAGGTATGTCTTGTGCTACAAAAAAGAAATAAAAGTATAAGTTATAATCCTTACCTCCTGCAATCTGTGGCATAGTGCAGAGGCATGAACAATACATGTACCCATGGAACAATTAGTGTAAGGTAAAACCTAAATGCCATAAAAGGGAAAAAAAGCAAAAGAATAAGGAGAAGCAGGAGAAGAGCATTCTCATTCTGCCCCAAGGAGAGCAGGGAGGTCACCTGAGGCCAAGTAAACTACTGATGAAGGCTGACACTGTGGGGATGCTGTGCGAGGCACAGGCTATGAGGAGAAAGGTCCGCCACATCCTTGGTGAGCTGACCTACCTCCAATAGCCTGTTCACAGCCATGAAGGCTTGACTTTGCCATCACAGGGGGAGGGGATGCATTTTTCCTTCCACACACACAGCCCCATTGGTTTTATCTCCTCTCTGTGGTGCTCATTCACGCTTCTCACTCTCCATAGCCACTGCTATCCTGCTAGCCCTTGTGTCATCTCTCTCCTGATCTGCTTCAAGCGCCCCACGACCAGTCCTCGCTTCTCCTCTGGGCTCTCCCCAACAGGTCCCCCACACGGCAGCCCAAGCTCACCTCCCATCTTGCGCTCTCTGCTTGGTGCTCCAGGGGCCCTTCAGTACACTCAGGATGCAACCAGACTCCTTCCCTGCACCTGCTGCTTGCTTCCTGCCACACCCGCCAAACCTGCAGGATCCGGGGCCTCCTTGCACACACGTCTCTCTCAGCCTTAAGCACTGGTCCCCAACATCTTCACCCACCCTCACCTATTCATTTTTCAGGGCACACCTTAAATCCACCTCCACAGGAAGTTTCTGGAACCCCTTGAAAGAGGTCAGATGCTCCAGCTTCACACATTCCCAGAGCACCTCTCACTCGCCCTTCAGGGCACTCACCATGACTGCCAGCCATCGGTCGGTGCCTGCCAATTCGTGTCATTAATGTTTAGTCTGTAAGCTCTACAACGGCAAAGGCTGGGTGTCTCGTGTTCTTGGCCACATCCGCAGTTATTAGCATAGTGCCCGACACATAGTATGTCCAGAATAAATATGCAGTAAAGGGGTGAAATAATTGCCCAACAAGTGTTTAGCACCTATGGTGAATACAGAGCGGACAGAAATCCACGTGGAGGGTGCATTGAACTGTATTCTAAGGGGACATTTGAGGAACATTATTTGAACCAGGTGTTTTTTATTGTCAATCAATATTTAAGCTTTAAGATTTTCACAGTACATGGTGTTTTTGTCCATAGTAGAAACCTGAGATGTTCATAGAAAACAGATGGGGTTCGTGGAAACAAATCAGTCCTCGCTATGGTGAGCTGCATTTTGGAATTCAGATACTTGAGAGGAAGTTCATTTAGCCCAGAGTAGAATCCTTCCACGTTCCCACTCCAAACCCTTCCTTTCCCCAATGCTTCTCACTCACAGGATCTGCAGAGCCTGGAGGGAGCACGGCCTGGCTTTTGCCAATCCTACCCACAATGGCGTTGGGTTCTTCTGCCACCTGCCTATTCCTGGGACAGAGCGGGGAGGGATGTGGTCAGCCCCAAAGACCACATGTACCCAATATTGAGATACTGATTCTAGAAGAAAAGGGAATGAACCCTGCTCAGGTAAAACCAACAGATAACCACCACAATGACCTTGAAGTTCCCAAACCACAATGACATTATACACATAAAACTTCGTGGTGGTTACATGGCACATTTTCATAACATTCTTTTCATTCTAAGTATTACAATCATTCCCCGTATTACTTTGCAAGGACTGCCATAACAAAGTACCACGGACTAGGTGGGTTACGTGACAGAAATTAATCCTCTTGCAATTCTGGAGGTGCCATCAGGGTCTGTTCCCTCTGAGGCCTCTGTGCTTGGCTGGGGGATGGCCGTGTCTTCCCTGTGTCCTTGCTGTCTTCCCTCTGTAACTGTCTGTGGCCTAATCCCCTCAACCACAGTCACATTGGATTAAAACCCACTCTAATTATCTCATTCCAACTTAATCGCCTCTTTAAAGACCCTGTCTCTACATACAGTCCCATTCTGGGGTAGGGGGGGTTAGGGTTTCAACACATTGCAGGCACCATGGCTCACGCCTGTAATCCTAACACTCTGGGAGACCAAGGAGGATGGATTGCCTGATTTCAGAAGTTGGAGACCAGCCTTAGCAAGAGCAAGACCCTAACTCTAAAAAATAACCAGACATTGTGGCAGGCACCTGTCCCAGCTACTTGGGAGGCTGAGGCAGGAGGATCGCTTGAGCGTTGGAGTTTGAGGTTGCTGTGAGCTATGACCCCATAGCACTCTACCCAGAGGGACAAAGTGAGACTCTGTCTCAAAAAATAAATATAAATAAATAAACAAATTTTGAAGGGGGCACAATACAGCCCTAACCTTCTCTCTGATTTCTTTGCATTTGAGGAACAGAACATTGATGGTGGCCTCAGTTTGTTCCCGATCTCAGAATTGATTTAGAATCAGAACTTTAGCCAGGGGCAGGCCCTGCTGTCTTCACCACACCTCTGTTAACGCGTGTGTCCACCCCCCTTCCTGAATCCTCTCAGGATATCTTCCTTCAGAGCTCTGGCACCAAACCTTGGGCACACCGGCAGACGCTGTCCTCATAAGAAGTATTTCTTGAAAGGAATGAAATTGAAAAAAAAAAAATTTGTTTTTAAAACCTCTCCTAAACAGTTTTCAGAGATTTAGTCAAAAGGAAAGGAGGACAGGCACACAGACTCATGATTTGAAGTGATAAAGATTCTTTAGAACAGCAAAAATGATGAAGCCTATGGATGTGCAAATGAGCCCGGGGAAGAACTAATCAGAAGGGTAAATTACCAAACAGAAAAAGACAAAAACAAGCGAGGGGAGAACAGTGCATATTGCAGTGTGCTTAGTTCATAAGAAATTCATGAGCAATTTTGGACATTTTGTTGGTTTGGGCGGTTGGAGAGAATGGTAAATATGTATAATATGTAAATACCTTGTATAATAAAAGCCCGTGAAGATAAACGAGCCTGTCTGCGGAAAAGCTGTGAGCTGGATAAGATGTTAATGTAACTGTCGTCACTCTAGAAATTACCATAATGCTTACAGGGATTTGAAAGTTCCTGAGCTTTGGAAAGAAACGCGTCAATACCAACCAGAAAACACCCACGCACGCACCTCTTTATTTGTTTATTTTTCTGTTCCTTTCTTTCTTTTCTCCTTTTCCTTTTTTAATGTTAGAAAGGTAGCCTTCGTGAAAACGGACTTTGGAGTTATGCGACCTTGGGCAAGTCATTCAGTCCCTTCTAAGGACTCACTTTCCCCATCTGCGAAGGACCGGGAAGGGACAGCGCAGGACGGACTCAGCCCACGCCGCCGCCCGGCTCCGCACGCCCCGCCCCGCGGCCACGGAGGGCGCTGGGGACCCGGGCGGGGGCGGGGCGCCTCGGGTCGCACCCCGCCCCGCCCCCCGCGCTCCGCCCCGCGCCCTCCCCGCAGATGGCGCCGGCCGCGCGGCCCTGGGCGCGGGCCCTATGGCGGGCCTGCAACTGGCTCATGGCGGCCTTCTTCGCGCTGGCGGCCTTCGTGCAGGTCAGGCGGGCCGCGGGGGCGGGCGGGGACGCGCGGGGCTCCGGGCCCTGGGCTGCGAGCTCCGCCGCTAACTCGAGCGTGCTGTGTAGATTTACAAGCCCGCAGCGTCGCAAGGGGGTTCACTTTACGAGGAGGACGGGAATGGAGGCTTATTCTGGGGGGACCCCCAGTCCCTCCCCTGCTCAGACACAGATGCGTTCATGGCTGCAAGCCACACGCCCGCGAACGGGATGCGACCGCCTCTCTTGTGCTCAGTCCGTGTTTAGACGCCCCAGGGCGCTGGTGCAGCGCGGGTCACTTTGAAGGGACCTCCCTCGGCACCTTTCTTAACCTTAACCCCGTGGATGAGACTGAACACAGTTCAGGGTCTCGAATGAGGAAGCCGGACAAAACCTTTCCAGCATAATTATCCTTTCCGGTCTGCCTCGGGACCCCTTCATGAGCATTGCCCGCTTTCTTGAGAGTGGAGGGTTCTTAAAATACCCCTTCCAGGTTGGACGTGACCTCTTCAGAGCTCCTGTGCAGTTCTTTTTAAAAGAATGCGGCCGTAAGTGAAGACCATCTGTTGTGTTCAGCCAGAAATCCCCTCAGCCCAGCCTAGACTGCTAGACGGTGTCTTGCTCAGAGTTTGTATCCTCCGTGTCTAGGCAGTGTCTGGCACTGAACAAATGAGTAAAAAAGCAGACCAAATATAGGAACGGAGCAGGACCGGTGTCTGCTAATGCCGTGACGTTTTGGCACTTTCAGGTAAATGATCCAGACGCCGAGCTGTGGGTGGTGAGTATGAGCTGCTTTTGACACTTCCCTCCTTTTGGAAGAACTGCGGACAGGCAAAACACACAGCTGTCTCTATTTGCCCCTCCTTCCTTTATTTACTTAAAAACTTACAAGTCAAACCCTTTGTAAGCTCTTTTTTTCCTAAAAGGGGATCAGGGTGATAATGTAACGCGTGGTGTGCAAATGCCAAACTTTTAGAAACAGAGGTCTTTCCACAGTATTCCCTTTAAATAGATGGCCCAGCTGAGGACCGCTCAGGATCAATTGAACCATTTCCTTAGGAGTGTCCAGCCAGAAACTCCAGCAAACTTTTGATTGGGAAATGCCAGACCTAAAAGTTCTGTGGTTCTGCTGATTAAGTGAGTTATATTTATAGAAGTAATTAAATCCCTTTAAATCTACAGTATTCATTTGAACAATTAGAGCAGTGATTTTTCAGCCATGGCACACTGGTGGCCCATGAGAGGATCTCAGGAGTGCTTCAAAAATTTTAAAGATCATTAATTAAATTACTTTCGAAAAAAGTTCAAAGCACAGTGTTTTTTTACTATTTTTCAATCAACGTAATTTAAGTGCGCTGTGCAAGTTTAACTATAGATTCAAGTGTGCTGTGAGATTAAAAAAAAAGATTGAAAAATACTGTATTAGAGAAATGCATGTCTTATACGTTTTGCCAAATATTTGAATTTTGTCCTGATTTTTTTTTTTTTTTTTTTTTGGTAGAGACAGAGTCTCACTTTATCGCCCTCGATAGAATGTCATGGCATCACACAGATCGCAGCAACCTCCAACTCCTGGGCTTAGGCGAGTCTCTTGCCTCAACCTCCTGAGTAGCTGGGACCACAGGCACCTGCCACAATGCCCAGCTATTTTTTGGTTGCAGTTCGGCCGGGGCTGGGTTTGAACCCGTTACCCTTGGTATATGGGGCCGGTGCCTTACTGACTGAGCCACAGGCGCAGCCCCTGGCCTGATTCTTTCAATACAGATACACAAGACTGTCCAATATAGCTGAGATGATTCTTATCCTTTTTTATCTTTTTTTATTTCATTTTTTTTTTATCTCTGATGATTCTTATCCTTTAGAATAATGTTCACCGTGTGAGCAACACATATGGAAGCATTTGGAATTATAATGCCAAATTCTAGTCTGTTTCTTTAGTACAGTAAAACCTCATTCTGATAGTGCTTATTATCCAGATTCATGTGCCTCTGAATCAAATCAAATTGCCTTTGTCTTGAGACTCTGACCTATATCTCAAGTTCTAAATATTATTTCCCCACAGACCGGTCTCAGATATCTAGCTTAATGTTGAATTTCCAAAAGACTGCTGGATATACCCACCTGTACATTGCACTGCTCCTCTGGCAGGCCCAAGATCCTTCCTGATATCCTTCCCTGCATACCCACTCCTCTACCTGACTTCCCCATTTTTGTTATCAGCAGAATCATTCCCTGAGTCATTATCGCTCAAAACTTCAGTCCTCTTTAATGTCTTTCTGTTCCTTAACTAGTGCCTTTAAGTGAGATCCCCTCAAAAGACAAAGTAAGTTTGAGCAGAGGCTAAGGTGAGAGAATCACTTGAGCCCAGGAGTGTGAGGCCAGCCTGGGCAACATAGCAAGACCCCTGTCTTTAATTAATTAAACTACAATCTAGGTTTAATGCTTATCTGTACAGTCTCTGTACATTTCACCTTTAATGTCATGTTCAAATAATATAATATGAACATTAGGCCTTACGTCCCCACAGACATCCTCTCTCATTCCCACTCCACCTTTCTCTGCCTCCCACATGGACCCCTGAAACAGCTCTTCTGTCCATCTCACATCTCTTCTGCTCCTAAAACACTTTCTGTATGTTACTTTCTGCTTCAAAAACTTTTGTTCCTTCCCAAGATCTCTTAAGGTGAAATTCCCAACTTGGATTCAAGCCCCAGCGCATTATGGCTCCATTCTATCGTCCCAGTTTGGTTGTTGAAACCTAATCCATCAATAATAGTTAATGTGCCTTGCCTCTAGAATGCCTGTGCATCATACACTAGCCAAGTTTTAAGGACTATCTCAAATACTGTCTCACCCACAAAGATCTTTCTGCCTCTTTCCTGTAGGTTTCCATAATTCTTCCTATGAACCTTTTGATAGCACTAACACATTTGGCCTTACGTTGGAGTTGGGTGCCAGCTCCCTAGAGAACAAGGGCCAATATTGTCTTCTTGTTAGCCTTTAGGCAACCTAATCGAGTGCCTCCCTGATAGAAATCCTTCCTGCAGCTCGGCTCCTGTAGCTCAGCGGCTAGGGTGCCAGCCATATACACCAGAGCTGGCAGGTTCGAACCCCGCCTGGGCCTGCCAAACAACAATGACGATTACAACAACAACAAAAAATAGCAAGGCATTGTGGCGGGCGCCTATAATCCCAGCTACTTGGGAGGCTGAGGCAAAAGAATCGCATAAGTCCAAGAGTTTGAGGTTGCTGTGAGCTGTAACCCTGTGGCCCTCTACATTCAATAGTGTATTGACTCTTGAATGAATGGATGAGGGGATGAAGCCATACTAGGTTACTGGGCCGTGGGACCTGGTCTGTACCCAACTCATTTCCATGTTCCCCACCTCACCTTGCAACCAGACGTGGTAAGTGCCACAAAAGCAGAGACTACCACTTCCTTAGTCATTTCTGAAACTGGAGGGTGTATTGGAGCACGCCAGCCATTCATCTCACCTTTCTTTACTTCCTGGACACCTTTGAACATCTCCTGTATTAGACGCCATTCTTAAGCCACATTATTTCATCTCTTTTTGCTAACAGGTGATGTACACGATACCTGCAGTACTGACTCTGCTTGTCGGATTTAATCCTCTTGTCACAGGTATAAACTTTGCATTTTGAATGGAGATACAACAAATCAGATTTCCTTATAACAAAGAGAGTCTATTCTCCTGACTCCCAGGAAGAAAATGGGGATCTCTAGGCCTTTCTGTTCATTTATGATAGTAAGAGGGGACAATTCTAATCTAGCTTATTCTTACCATCTTCTGAAAAACATGAGGGTCTTCTATACTAAGCCCTTCTTTACCAATGTAGACCAAAGACCTCTGATACTGATGTGAAATCATGGTTATGAAGTTTAACCCATGAGAGAGAAGGATTTCTATCACTTGCATGGATTTCTTAAGCCACCATACTAACAATCTAAGTGTTAATCTTGTGTCCCCTTGTTCAGTGGCAATCAATGCCTATTTTACATTTTCTCTTTATAACCTAGTTCAACTCATTTTTGTACACTTCTTTCTTAGAGTAACACCATTCCAGTTAATCATTTTCTTATTTTGGATTTATTCAATACCTGTGTATGTAAACCAGTACTCAAATGTATTATAGAAATTGTTTATAATGTCTGTGACAAATATCTAGATTTTTCATAATATATGTTGCTTTTCCTAATCTCCCTATGTACTATCAAGGTATTTACAACAATGTATTGCCTGTTTCTATATAGGTTTTACCCTTCTAGGCTGTGCAAGGGGGATCTTGGTTTAAAAGCAGGATCATGGTTTGTGCATCTTTGCACAAACCTAGCCTACATTTATGTCAATCTGAGCTGCTATAACAAAAATATCATAGGCCAGGTAGCTCATAAACAACAGAAATTGATTTCTCTTAGTGTTGGAAGCTGGAAAGTCCAAGATCAAGATGCCAGAAGATTCCGTGTCTGGTGAGGGCCTATACCTGGTTTGTGGGTATTGTCCTCTCTCTGTGACCTTACATGGTGCAAGGGGCAAAGTAGCTTTCTCAGATCTCTTTTATAAGGGCACTAATCTCATTCATGAGGGCGCCACCCTCATGAACTATCTATCTCCCAAAGGCCCCACCTCCCAATACCACCACCTTGAGGGTTAGGATTTCAACGTATGGAATTGGGAGAACACAAATATTCAGTTCATAACTATATGGCCAGGCACATAGTAGGTACTTAATGCTTGCCAAAGGAATGAGTGGCTGTCAAACAGGATTTGCTATATATTTATTCTGTAACCTGCTTCTTGGACATCTCACATGTACATCCCACGTGTGTATACATGTAAAAAAAAAAATCTACTTAAGATAGTTTGTATAGCTCACAGGCTACCTAGCATCAATGCTGAACAAAATATAGCTGCTTCACTTTTTATGGCCCTAAAAACCTCTCAACCAACTTTAAGTTAGGCAGTTTTATACTATAAAACAGTGTCTTAGAAAAACATACATTTTTATTGGTTATTAACATTTTCTTATTATTGGAAACTATTTGTTCTGATAGATTATTTTTCACTTTCTCTAAAATAGCTCTTAGTAGCTTGAACATTCTTAGGGGCCTTAGAATAAAAAGCAACAATTCCTACCTAGGTGGAGAAAATTCTAGCTCCCTAGATGCCTGTGTTGCTCATAGGTCCCTAGAATCTTATCTGTGTCTTTAAGGTGGATCAGTTAGGGCTGCTTGAGTTACAAACTGGGGGGGGGGGGGACCCTCAACTCAAATGTGCAATGAGCTAAGAGAAACAGGTTGGTAAGTTTACAGGAAGGCCTGGGGAGGTGCTGGCTTCAGGCTCTGGTGGTCCCTGAACTTCACCCCTGGCTCTGCAAGGCAGCCAGGCAGCTCCCAGTTCACTTCTTCACCACGCCGAGTCCAACAGGGATTAGACTCTGTTTCTTTACTCCACCAACACGTGAGAATCCAGTGGTGGGCCCTGACTCACTATGTGTTTGCCCTAAGCCAAATCACTGTGGCCGAGGGAATGAATGCATTGCTCAACCTGGTAAGGTCCAGTTTGCCAGGACTCATAGACTGAGGGTGGGAAGGGTGGATTCCCAAAGAAAATGAGGGTAGTCATCACAGGAAGAAGAGATCATGCTTATAATTGGTGTTATGACCTCTGTGTTGTCCCTGAAAAAAAAAAAAGGTGTTCTGGATCCTTTTTATGAACGCAAACTGGCAGAATGGGTGCAGAGATCATTTTCCTGCGGGATGTGATTCCATTACAAACAGCATCGGGATGTCTATTTTTAGGTAACATTATTTGGAAGAGCATCTCTGCGATACACATATTCTTTTGTGTGGTGTGGGCTTTTGGCTTGGCGTACCACCTCCTGCTTCACACACAGCAGCACATCTTACACGAGGAAGAAGGCAGGTGAGCAGTGACTTTTTGCCCCTTGGAAGGGTGGGATAGAACTGAGAAATCTTGCATTCCTTTATAAGATTGTACCTGTGTAGAGTGATGAGTAAACTCTTCCAACTATACCAGGAAAGTCAGAGAAGGTATTATCTCCTTTATAAGCTGAAGGAACTCAGGAAATGTTGGAGCCAGGATTCAAACCCAGCCCTACCTGTCAGACGCCATCATTACCAGAACAGGCAACCATTGCATAATACACTATAATTTCATTATACTGCAGTCGGGCAGTGGACCTTGGCCTCCTGGTGGCTAGCAGCAGTGCTATGCAGTAACACTCAGTCCAGTTGCCAGCATATCGCTGTCAGCATTCTTATTGATTCTGGTTTCAGCCAGAATCTTATCTGTGTGATCACCCACGTCAGAGGTCAGGATTTGAAGTCGACCTCTGTTAGACTTGGGTGGAATGTCTTGTGTTATGTCTTCCTTTTGTCACCACCACCTGTTTCTATTTTATCACCTCCTCCTTTGCTTCCTGCCACCCTTGACCTCCTTGGCATGGCGAATAGCCCCTTTCCCTCCTTTTTACTCCCCTGCTGATGTCCATCAACACCAAAATTCAGAGACCTGTTAAGGTCAGCATCCCCGAGAAGTGCTGCTTTGTTCTAGGCTCTAATCTTTAGACAACTGGAGAGCCAGTGAGGCTGGGTCTGTGGATGGGAAGGGAGAGCAAGTGGGTTGAAGCAGCATGAAGCCCATGAGTTATGGTGAACTCAAGGTGAGGCTTTTAGTGGAACTGTGGCTGACTGTGATCATTTTTTAATTGTGTTATAATGCATATATCTAGGACAAGCATGGTGGCCCACTCTGTAAACCTCCTTTGGGAGGCCAAAGTGGGAGGCTCACTTGAGCTCAAGAGTTCAAAACCTGGTCTCTAAAAAAACACCGGAAAATCCAGCAGGTCATTGTGGTTCACACCTGTAGTCCCAGCTATTTGGGAGGCTGAGGCAGGACGATTTGAGGTTGCTGTGAGCTAGGCTGTTATCACAGCACTCCACCCAAGACAACAGAGTAAGACTCTGTCTCAAAAGAAAAAAAGAAAAGATACATATAGAAGCATATACCCACTCCCAAATTATAGTCTGATTCATACTACAAATCATTCTCCTAAGAAGTGATTCAATCTCATGTGAAAATAATGACTGATCAAATCTGGGATTGATTTTTAGTTACACTGTTCCTTCCAGTGACCTGAAATAAGTGTGGGTTTTTAAATACTCATTTAATTTTGTGAAGGTCTACTTAGAAGTTGGGGAACAGTCATGGATCTCCTATCTGCCTTTTAAGATGAAATTTATTTTCATATAAGCCTTGAAACCATCTGAAAAAAAGGAATTTATGAATCACAGCTAGACTTAAAAATATTCTGTAGATGCCATATATCTTGGGGAAATCAAGCAGTCAAAAAGTGTGATAATACGGAATCTCACTTGCAGCCACTTCAAAAATATGAAATGTATGCTCGTTTATAGGGAGCTCTCTGGTCTGGTGATTATCACAGCATGGATGAGCCTATGCCACAGTTCCTCAAAGTAAGTATTTAACTCATCGGTTAAAATCAGATGTCTTCAAGGTTAGTAAGATCAGGTAGTAAGCGAAAATACTGACACACAAGTAGAAACAGGAATCTTTAGAAAGAAATCTTTCCTTTTCCTTAGGGAAGATAAGAACAGGTGATTCAAAGTTTCATGATCACTCATGTTCATGAATACCATAGTTTTCTTTGTGGCTCTGTGTAGTCAGAGGCAATTGCCAGCCTAAAAGGTATTCTTCTGGGGGAAAGGAAATGGTCTCACAGGAAGCTGAAGATTCAAGAAAGAATGAAGAGCAAAGAAAATATAAATGTGTGAGTACATATAAATATTAACTTATAAGACAATAATAATGATGTTTTGTGGGTTTAAACATATATTGGATAAAAATACTTAGCCACAGGAGCATATAAGTTGGAAAGGGGAGAAATGGAGTTAATTAATGTCCAGGGTTCTTTAATTGTCCAGGAAGAGATAAATACTAATTTGTATTAGACCTGGATAAGTCAAGGATTCATTTCATAATCCTTGAATATGAAAAGGCAAGAAAAGTGACTGGGGGAAAAACAGAAAAATTAGATAAATGGAAAGGATGTGTTAAGAAAGAAATTTAAAGCCAAGAGACCAGAAATTACATTAACTGTGAAAGTATAAAATATTCCAGTTGCATCAAAGATGTTCAAAGTGTATAAAAAGCTTAAAAACCCAACTCTACACTGTTTATGATAACTCTTAAATATATAGATTTAAAGCCAAAAGATGGAAAAAATTTGCTAGAAAATACCAACCAAATGAAAACCAGTATAGCAATTTTAATAATAAAATAGACTTTAAGACAATTATTAGAGAAAAACATTTTAAAATATTTCAAATTGTTTTGTTTTTTTAATTTGAAAATTTTCAAACATATTGAAAAGTGGAGAGGCTAATAACATAAATCAAATGTACCAGAGCACCCAGCTTCAACAATTATCAGCATGGCCAATCTTGTTTCATCTAAACCATTTTCTTTCTTTACTCCATACTGCCAGGCTATTTGGAAATAAATTCCAGACATCATATTGTTTCCTCAGAAACAATGTTTCCTCAGATACATATTTCAGAATGTATCTCTAAAAGAAAAGCATTTCAAAACTAACCACTCTACTATCATCATACAAAAACTACAGAAGGAATTACTCTTGCGTATTATGAGTTTTCTAGTCACTGTTTTGATTTCCCAGGTTATCTTATAAATGCTTGTCTCTTTTGCCTGGTAATTCCTATAAATTGGTGGTTAAATCTAAAAGCTTGATAGGTCTGCTATCATAATTATTATTTGTTACAGACTACTTTATGTTAAATAATGGTACTGTGTACTTCCATCACAATATACATAATACCTACCTGCTTCTCTGTGATAGTAATAGTCTTTGATGATTATTGCCTAAATCTGTTAATTCATTTGGGTTGCAAAATAGTGATATTCTGATTATATCATTACTTGTTTATTAGCTGGAAGACATCTATAAAGAGAAACTTCCACTTACTGATTCTTGATTACTCAGAGATACATATCAAAAGCAGAAAAGGAAAAGAAAAGGGAGTTGACTTGCTTTCTTTATTTACCAGTTTTTTTTTCTTTTTTTTTTTTTCTTTGCTTTGTCACCCTCAGTGGGGTGCTATGGCATCATAGTTCACAGCAACCTAAACTCTTGAGCTCAAGCAATCCTCCTTTTTTTGGGGGGGGAGGGGCTCACTCTTGTTCAGGCTGGTCTCAAACTCCTGAGCTCAAGAAATCCTCCTGCCTCAGCCTCCCAGAGTGCTAGGATTACAGGCATGAGCCACCATGCCCAGTCTTGTTCCATTGTGTATTCCCCCAGCAATGGATATGAGTGCCTCTTTCCCTGTAGCCTTGCCAACAGAGTGTATAGTCAAAATCTCGAACTTTTACTAATCAGATAGCAGAGAAATGAGCTCACATCTCTTATTAAGAGCAAAGGGGAGCACATTTTCCATATGATTAAGAACCATTTGCATTTTTTTTTTTTT